>BTHU01000016.1:83201064-83463564 GCA_036184795.1 Tokudaia tokunoshimensis
TTATGTTCATCTCCTCTCCACACGTATCTGTACACATGCAATGAAGTACACACACACACACACACACACACACACACACACACACACACGAGAATGGAAAGAGAAAGAAAGATCAACAGGCAAATTATTTATTTGTATACATGCTTGTAAAAAAACTAATCAAGAAAGTTCAAACTTTTTAATACACAGAAATTACAAATATCTTTTATCAATTTACTAAAAAAGTCAAAGTATACAAATTCTTACCAGAGTAAAAAAAAAAATCAAAAATTACAGGGAAACCTATTTAAGCATATTAAAAGTTTTTATTGTTAAACAATCAGTTTAAATTGTGATGACTTTTATATAATTGAATTTCTAGTATAGGCAGTTTTAATATGAATCTTTCGTCAACATGTATATGTATGTATGGAGTTTGTTCACAATAATACATGTTGCCAACCAACCACATGTTACTGTATCATTAGTAGTATTTTTTAATAGAGTAAAGTGACACAACAAAGATAAAATGTAATTTTCCAAAAGATTGAGAAAATGCATTTTTCTCCCAATAGCATCAGAAAGAAACATAATGGTTAAATACAAATTTAAGCTCAAGAAGAAGGAAGACCAAAGTATGCATACTTCGGTCCTTCTTAGAAGGGGAAACAAAACAGCCATGGAGGAGATACAGAGACAAAGTGTGGAGCAGAGACTGAAGAAAAGGCCATCCAGAGACTGCCCCACTTGGGAATCCACCACATATACTGTCACCAAACCCAGACACTAATGTGGATGCCAACAAGCGCTTGTTGACAGGAGCCTGATATAGCTGTCTCCTGAGAGACTCTGTCAATACCCGACAAATACAGAGGTGGGTGCTCCCAGTCAACCATAGGACTGAGCACAAGGTCCCCAACAGAGGAGCTAGAGAAAGGACCCAAGGAGCTGAAGGAGCTGCAGCCCCATAGGAGGAACAACAATATGAACCAACCAGTAGCCCCAGAGCTCCCAGGGACTAAACTACCAACCAAAGAGAACACATGGAGGGACCCATGGCTCCAGCCGCATATGTAGCAGAGGAAGGCCTTGTTGGACATCAAAGGGAGGAGAGGCCCTTGGCCCTGAGAAGGCTCAATGCCCCAGTATAGGGAATGCCAGGACAGGGAAGTGGGAGTGGGTGAGTTGGTGAGCAGGGGGAAGAAGGGGATGGCATAGCGTGTTTTCAGAGAGGAAACCAGAAAGGGGATAATATTTGCTTTTGTTTTTGTTTTTTTGTTTTTTGTTTTTGTTTTTGTTTTTTTGGTTTTTTTTTTGAGACAAGGTTTCTCTGTGTAGCCTAGCTGTCCTGGAACTCACTTTGTAGACCAGGCTGGCCTCGAACTCAGAAATCCACTTGCCTCTGCCTCCCAAGTGCTGGGATTAAAGGCATGTGCTACCTCTGCCCAGCTTGGGGATAACATTTGAAATGTAAATAAAGAAAATATCTAATTTAAAAAGAAAAGAATGCTGTTTGACTCTACGAGAGAGAGAGAGAGAGAGAGAGAGAGAGAGAGAGAACAAATTTTAAAAAATGTTTATAGCACAAGGTTTGCAAAGCCTCGATGCCCTAGCTTTCTTAGATGGTGGGAGACAGATTGGACAATTGTATTTTTGATACATCAAAGTGATGGTTTACATCAACAATTTTCAGGAAAATTTTCTTAAAAAAACAAAACAAAAACATGTGATTTTGGTGGCTGCAGCCCATTTTCTAGCCTGTGGCGCTGGTGTGCTCAGTATTTGCATGAACTCATTTCCTGTGCCTTTCTGTGGTAGAGAGAAGGGAAGAAGAAATTTCACAGCATTGCTCAGAATATAGTCTGTGAAAGGAAGGGGAGGTCTCAGAGAAGAAAGGGTAAATACAACTATATGCTGCTATGGAATAGTCCCCCCCCCAAAAAAAAATGCCAAATTGAGTATTCATGCGGAAGTTTATTCAAGCAAGACTAGTGGGTTTTGTTCTTTTACACAGGGTCATTAGAGTTTATTGATACAACTAGATTAGGGTTTTCACACCTTTAATCTTTGAGCAAGTTCTCATGTGTGGGCTTAGAACTGTGCTCCATTCTGACTAATCATGAATATTGTCCCCTTTCTCCTAATCTTTGCTAAGGGGACAAAAAGAAGTTAAAAAAAAAAACTTAAAGAAAACTTAAAAGCAATAAGAGAATTACTATGAAAATTGCCTGAAAATTCCTGATAAAAATCAAAGTAGTTTTCAAGTTTTAAAAAGAGACCTATTAGCATCATTACACCAAGCTTGTGCTAACGACAGGCCTTTCTGATCCTGCCACAAAGCCCGTATTCTTTTAGAGAAATGATTACTTCGGAGCTACTTAAAAACACAGTGTTTATGACTCTTGACATTCAATGGAATATTCTACAAAGACATAATATTTTGTGATTCCCTTCTTGCTTTCAGTGGCTTCGACGTTTATCTAACTACTGTTAGCTTGATGACATTTGCCCATGAAGAATCTGCTTCTAATAGACTTTAGTTCTATTGGTGCGTGTTGAGTTCTCTTTCTGGATTCACACTGAACAGTAACAGGAGTTCTGACAGATAGAACCTGAGTTTTTGGTTAGGAATTTCCAAAGCCATGTTTGGGTGTGAGCGGGCAAAGCCTTCTAGAGACTGACAAAACTGAGGGGCATGGAAGTCACCTAAGCCTTTGTCTTTGTCGCTCCTCCTGCTCTGCCGTGGTGTGTTTTGATGGCCGGTGTCCTTGTTTCTAAAAGAAATGGAAACCCAGGGCAAAGGGCTGCCTCTCGTAGTCAGTGATGACTTGACAAAAGCTGCTGTGAGTCTAGCATTGATCCTAATTTACCATCAAGACAGAAAGTCAAGGGAGAATGCTATTGTTCTAGAAAGCCAGAAGAGAAGTACCTGAATTAAGGTACCAACTAATGATCATGCATAGATACAAGGAGAGGCAATATTTGTAATTTCTGTTACTTCTGTGTTCCTTTTCTATTTTCTCCCTCCCTCCTTCTCCCTTCCTTCATTCCTCCCTCCCTCTCTCCCTCCCTCCCTTCCTTCTTCCATCCATTCCTTTATGCCTTCTTCTATCTTCTTTCCTCCCTCTCCCTCACCCTCCCTCTCACCTCCCCATCTTCCCTCACTTTCCTTCTTTCCTACCTTCCTATCTTCACTTCTCTTCATTTTTATTTTTCTTTTGTCCCTTTCTTCTGGCCCTCTGCATATGCCAAGACTACTCTTTCTTAGGATGTCTCTTTTCCTTCTCATTCCGAGGACTCTGCCTCCTCCACAATCAGTATAAAATATACATAGTATTATAAAATATACATAGTATATTTTATACAGATTATTTGTTTTTACCTTTCCATTCATTACAGAACTTTAAAAAAAATCCTAAAATTCACATGGAAGGACAAAAGATATCAATAGCTGAGATAGTCACTAGGAGAAAAGATACTTCTAAAAGCATCACAGAACCCTGTCTCAAGTTACACGTCAGGGACGACATAATGGAAGCAACATAACACTCACATAAAAAAGTTGCACAGGTTAATGGAGTAGACTATGGTATCCTGCTAGAGCCGATGAAATGTGAAAGATGCTAAGAATACAAATTGAAAACAAAACAAAACAACAAAAAAACAGCCTCTTCAGCAAACATTCTAAGAAAACTAGATATCAGTTTATATACTACTATAGCCAACCCCGATGCTTACCCTATGCAAAATCCACTCAAAGTGGATTAAAGACCTTAATGAATACATGAAGACTTGAAACACCAGAGAAACATGTAGCATTAAGCAATCAACGCTCCTCAAATCCCCTAGTGGCAACAGAGTGAGTTCCTTGCTACCTGCCCCAATGCTCTGGATTCTTGAATGAAACACACACACACATGCAGCCTTATATTTAATATGCCTTAATCAGCTCAATGTTTGGTCCACTCCCAAACTTCCATGTTGCTAATGCCTCCCCTCTGATACTCCTGAGTTATTATTTACTAAAATCTATATTTCATCTTTGCAACCCTAGACCCAATTGGGGGAGTTAAGGCTGGACCACTCTTCCCCTTGCTCTTACATGACTGGTGCTCTCTAGGCTGCAGCTCCCAAGACTGTGTCGTATTCCTTTCCTGGCATGACAATTCTGCTTCTTCTCAGTCCCTTTGCCGGTGAATCTTAAAGTTCCGCCTCCTTCTCCCTGTCCAGCTATTGGCCACTGACAACTTTAGTTACCAGTCAGAACCAACTAGGGGGCAGGGACCCTCAGAGTCTTACTGTGGGATTCTCCTGCAATTTTGGGAGCCAGATTAACATAACCCACAAGAGAAACCCTCTAAGAACTTGCTACAATCAAGAACTTCAGTAGGTCAATAAATAACACAGGTGTTGACTTATGGAAATATGTTAAAGAGTTACGCGCAAAAAACTATTAACAGAGCAAACAGCCAACAAAATGGAGTAAAAAATATTTCTCAACCTTTAGGTTTTCAGAGAACTGATACATAGAATATATAAAGGACTCAAAAATCCTTACTAACAAAAAAAAATCAGATTATGTAAATCAAGAGGTTAGTAAATGTTCCAAACAGACAATTCTCAAATGAAGTTCAAATAATTACATTGAAATTTGCTATACATTTAGCCATCACGTGACTGAAAATCAAAACTACATTGAGATTCCATCTCATGCCAATGAGAATGACTTTTATCAATAATCACAAATGGAATTTTGTACTTCCTTGGAGAGAATGTAAATTAGTATAGTTATTGCAGAACCAGTATAGAGTTTCTTTAAACAATTAAAAATAAAGATTTTCAGCCTTTCTGTTTTGAAGAGAGTCTTTGACTCTCTAGCTATTGCACGGCTGTGTTTCTTCACCCCCAGTAAATGCCTTTCGTCAAATGTTAAAAATACCAGAAAATACTATTATCATGTAACTATATCATTACTTATCATTACTGAGTTTTTACTTCCCTTCAAAAAACAACAAAAAACATAGTCAATTTAAATAGGAGATAACTATACAACTATGTGTGTTTTGATAGTATGCACAGTAGCCAATGTATAGAACTATGAAAGAACTGGTATGTATTTTATCAGGCTAACACAATTTTCATAGTGCACCTCAAGGTTTAGAATGAGAAAATTAAAATCATAGTCCACCTCCCTTATGAGTACAGATTTTTAAAGTTCTATCAAAACATAAGCAGATATAAAACAGCTGTGTCCAAGCAGAGTTTATGGTAAAATTACAGAGTTGGGATAGAAATTGAAAATGAATTTGTTATATCATAAAGGAGGAAAAGATCATATGGTCCACCCAGTGATGCAGAAGACACTTGATGAAATTGCTGATATTATATGTTCAAGATGCTTCATGAACTAGAAAAAAAAGAAAAAGAAAACAGTAGGCTTCTTAATTTAAACCATGGAAAGTACACACAAATAATTTGAAAATTACTATAGTTACCACTTAACATGCTTTGTGGGACACTAAGGCCAAGAACAAAAGAGAAGAAATCTGCACTGATAGTAAGGGAATAATAGAACGGCCATGGCTGACAGGATATAATTGGGTAAAGGAAGATGTAACAGAATGTACTAATTATTAAATTAACAAGTGTAATTAACAACAGAGGTTAGAAAGGCCCAAAACGATTCTATACATGAATCATGAGAACCAAAGAGGAAGAGATCATAACACTTGAAACGGCATGACCATAAACACTCATGAGTAAACCTAAAAGTTATACATTGTTGAGATGCAAAATAAAAACTGCATACTAGGATTTATAAAGATATGTAATGTTTATTGATTAGAAAAATCAACATTTCAAAGAGATCAGCAATCTAAAAATTGGGAAAATTATTTATTTAGATTTAACCATAAATTTAAGTTGATAATTTATCAACTTATTACATTTAAATTCCCTAGTGGTTTTTGATTTGCTAGGAACTGATGAAGTTATATTTCCTGACCTGGTAATGGGGGCAATTCCAGGCCTCATTCCTTGCTAGCATGAATTGGATTGTTCTTTGGAGGCAAACCTGAAAGGCTAGTCATTTGTATGCTCCCTGAGGCCTGAAGGGAAATCACCTTTCAGTATTTAGAGCTGGACAGTTCTCTCTGTAGCTCATACTGCAGCCCCATAAATTATCTGATATCTAGTGATTACCTTTATATACTCAACTTTTTTTTCTATTTCTATAGCTTAGACCAAAGTTATTTCCCTGGCTTGAAATTTCCTTTTTGCTTATCTTATTTCCAACTACTATTTAAATTGTAATGCAAGCAGTCTTTTCTTTTTTTTTATTTATTTTATTTTTTTAACTTTATTTTATTTTCTAAGTTTTTTTTATTTACATTCAAAATCATTTCCCCTTTCCCGTTTCCTCCCTCCCCGAAAGTCCTATAAGCCCCCTTCCCTCCCTCTTTTCCCCATTCAACCCCCTCTCGCTTCTCTGTCCTGGCATTCCCCTACATCCAGTCTTTCCAGGACCAGGGGTCTCTCCTTCCATCTTCTTGGAAATCTATTGATATGAGAATTGTTTCTAGGGTATTCCGAAATTCTGGGTTAATATCCCCTTATCAGTGACTGCATACCATGTGTGTTCTTTTGTGATTGGGTTACCTCACTAAGGATGATATTTTCAAGTTCTGACCATTTGCCTAGGAATTTCGTGAATTCATTGTTTTTAATTGCAGAGTAGCATTCCATTGTGTAAATATACCACATCTTCTGAATCCATTCCTCCGTTGAAGGACGTCTGGGTTCTTTCCAGCTTCTGGCTATTATAAATAAGGCTGCTATGAACATAGTGGAGCATGTGTCCTTATTGCATGCAGGTAAAGCCTCTGGGTATATGCCCAGCAGTGGTATAGCCAGATCCTCCGGGAGTGTCACGCGCAGTTTTCTGAGGAACCGCCAGACAGCTTTCCAGAGTGGTTGTACCAGCTTGCAATCCCACCAGCAGTGGAGGAGTGTTCCTCTTTCTCCACATCCTCACCAACAACTGCTGTCTCCTGTGTTTTTGATCTTAGCCATTCTGACTGGTGTGAGATGGAATCTCAGGGTTGGTTTGATTTTCATTTCCCTAATGATTAAGGATGATGAGCATCTCTTTAGGTGCTTCTCAGCCATTCAATATTCTTCAGGTGAGAACTCTTTGTTTAGCTCTGTATCCCATTTTTTAATAGGGTTACTTGCCTCTCTGGAGTTTAACTTCTTGAGTTCTTTGTATATATTGGATATTAGCCCTCTGTCGGATGTATGGTTGGTAAAGATCATTTCCCAGTTAGTTGGTTGCCGCTTTGTCTTTTTGACAGTGTCTTAAAGAACCTCTGGGGGAATCAGTATCCTGGACCTCAAGCTGTACTACAGAGCAATAGTGTTAAAAACCGCATGGTATTGGTACAGTGACAGGCATGTAGATCAATGGAACAGAACTGAAGACCCAGAAATGAATCCACACTCCTATGGTCACTTGATCTTTGACAAAGGAGCTAAAACCATCCAGTGGAAAAAAGATAGCCTTTTCAACAAATGGTGCTGGCTCAACTGGAGGTCAACATGCAGAAGAATGCAAATTGACCCATTCTTATCTCCTTGCACTAAGCTCAATTCCAAGTGGATCAAGGACCTCCACATAAAACCAGACACACTGAAACTAATAGAAAGGAAACTAGGGAAGAACCTTGAACATATGGGCACAGGGAGAATTTCCTGAATAGAACTCCAATAGCTTATGCTCTAAGATCAAGAATTGACAAATGGGACCTCATTAAATTACAAAGTTTTTGCAAGTCTTTTCTTTTTATGCCCTCTGTGAGCAGCAGTCAAGTCTGGCACGGCATTGGTGGGGATAGAATGACATGGCTCCTCACCCTGGGACAGGGACAGCAGATGTGAGCCTCCACACGTGTTGATGGCTGCTGTGGGCATGAGACTTGTTTGTATAATAATGTACATATATTTGTTTCACAACTCCCAGACAGCTCTTTTCTCAGAACCCCTCTCCAAGCCAAGGCTGATCCTTGGCACAACAAATCTTGCCTTTTTTTTTTAAATCATGGTTTTTTTTTTTAAATCACATTCCTATAGCTAAATGTGTGATCCTCTCTTCACAGTGTTAACTTCATAAAAGGCTTTTATATTACCTCAAATAGATTTAGTATCATTGTGGATTAAATAATGCCATTTCTCTATCTTCCATGTCATCCTTAGGTACCATTTTAACCTAATACACTTGTGTAGAGGAGACAAAGTTAGAATCAGCTATTGAAGTCTTCCTTTAAGGGTGGTATCTCCCTACAGCATACATTCCTTTCTGTATATGAGACTTAGGGGCATGAGAAAAAAATTATGGGAATTTTTCAAAAACAGAAAAAATAAATCCCAGCATGTGCTAGGTGACTTCATGAAACTTAGTTTATCCTTTGTTGTATCCTTACCTAACAAAAGATAGTGGTATTCTTGGTTGGTTGCTGAAGTAGAGAGGCAAAAGTCTAAATACTTACTAAGGCTAGGGAAGTAGCTGGTGGTTACATAATCATCCAGTCTATAATATGTACAAAGTGCGAAGTGCCAATTCTGGGGGAGAAACTTAGATGGAATTATGGTCAGGGATCCATAGGGAAGGGGTAAAACATCTAGTCACCTGATTCAATAAAGATCTGAATGGGTTCGTGATAAGCTAAAAAGGTTGGCAGATAGTGGGAGGTCATTTGGGGTGAGTATGAAGACCCAGGCACATATATAAATGAGCCAAGAGAAGGTTTTAGAATTTGTACAAGGTAGTGGAGGGAAAGGCCTTAATAACCATGTATTTCATTCCCCAATCAGTCCCACAGACCAGAAAAAAATGTGGACCAGGGACATGAGACTTCAATGGCTGTTCAGGTTAAAAAGACCTTTAAAGTTCTAACCATGAGATGGTAGAGCTACCCAATTTAGTTCAGCTTCCTTAAGGTGGCTATAGGAGAACTTAGTCACCAAAGTTTAAAAGCTTTTAGAACAGTCCTTGGGGTCCACTCAGTGTGCCTTTTGCCCCAAGGAGGGACACTGAGAGTAAAAATGCCCTGGTCCCATCTTCTTGGGGTGATCAAATGGCACCATAAGAGGATGGGTCCTCTTGGCTTTCTTCAACAGAATCACACAGTTCAGTGCCCAAACAGTGACTCCCAAACATAACCACAAACCACACATAAATCATACTTGGAGCAAATACTCAGATTCCTTCAACTATCAGGAATGAAAACAGAATCCTTGTTTCTTTTTTTTTTTATTTTGTTTTTCTAAGTTTTTTTTTATTTACATTCAAAATCATTTCCCCTTTCCCGTTTCCTCCCTCCCCGAAAGTCCCATAAGCCCCCTTCCCTCCCTCTTTTCCCCATTCAACCCCCTCTCGCTTCTCTGTCTTGGCATTCCCCTACATCCAGTCTTTCCAGGACCAGGGGTCTCTCCTTCTATCTTCTTGGAAATCTATTGATATGCGAATTGTGTCTAGGGTATTCCGAGATTCTGGGTTAATATCCCCTTATCAGTGACTGCATACCATGTGTGTTCTTTTGTGATTGGGTTACCTCACTAAGGATGATATTTTCCAGTTCTGACTATTTGCCTAGGAATTTTGTGAATTCATTGTTTTTAATTGCAGAGTAGTATTCCATTGTGTAAATATACCACATTTTCTGAATCCATTCCTCCGTTGAGGGACATCTGGGTTCTTTCCTTCTTTCATACCCAGCTTGTAACTCTGTTCTGATGTAACTTGTAGGGTATATAGTAGCAAGATACTTGTGGAGGTTTGAATAAATATGGCCCCCAGAGGTCCATAAGGAGTGGTACTATTAGGAGGTATTGCCCTGTTGGAGTAGGTGTGGCTTAGTGCATGCATCACTAGGGGTTGTAGGCTTTGAGGTCTCAGAAACTTAAGCAAGACCTAGTATTCCACGGTCACTTCCTGCTGCCTGTGGATCCAAATATAGAACTCTCAGCTACATCTCCAGCACCATGTCTGTCTGCACACCACTGTTCATCCCACTATGATGTTCTTAGACTAAATGTTTGAACTATAAGCCAGCCCCAATTAAATGTTTTCTCTTATAAGAGTTGCTGTGAGCCGGGCAGTGGTGGCGCACGCCTTTAATCCCAGCACTTGGGAGGCAGAGGCAGGCGGATTTCTGAGTTCGAGGCCAGCCTGGTCTACAAAGTGAGTTCCAGGACAGCCAGGGCTATACAGAGAAACCCTGTCTCGAAAAACCAAAAAAAAAAAAAAAAAGAGTTGCTGTGGTCATAGTGTTTTTTCACAGCAATAAAACCCTAAGCAAGACAACACTTAATAGACAAGGAGAGGAGGCTGCAGACGCAGACTAAAATGAAGCCATTCTTTCCCTTTGTGTGGGAGACAGTTTGAGATAGTATTTTACATTTCTTTCTTCAGGTCACATAATACTTTATCCTACTATTAGGAAGAGGAAGGTACCCATTGACCAAATATGAAGCAAGTGTCTTATTAGCTATGGACCAGAGTCAGGAAGAGGTACCCCTAGCACAGAGTATTCCTGTTAGTTCTTTTAGATAAGGGTTGGTTTCCTGTCTCAACGCTCTCCAGAAGCACTTGACTTGGAAAACTTCAGTTTGGAGTATTGCAGATGCACAATGCACTGTTAATTCATCCCTCTTCAGATTAGAGAGGACTCGATCTGGGAATCACCTATCTTTGAAAGGACAACATATTCTTTGAAACCATCAACCCATTCAGGGAGCACACGGATATTTTATAGCAAATCATTATTATTGCCCACATCTATTTTAAGGTTTTGAAAATGCTTTTACCTTATAAAAGCATCTTCATTTTTCAATGCATCATACAATTAGATGGCTTTTATTTTTGTTTTCAGAAGTATTAGTGAAAAAGAAAGTAATGGTTTAAGAGGAAGTGGATGCTGGGCATATTGGCTCTACCTATTATAACAAATTACTCATCAAAGAGACTGGATTTAAATAACTCATGTTTATTATTTCACAGAGTCTGTGTGTCAATAACCCAGCCTTAGTTTATTTGTGTCTCAGATTCAAGGCCTCTCACAGTGCTTCAGTAAGGTGTTGGTAAGTACTGGGGGACTTACCTGATATTTGCAGATAGAGGAGCCGTTTCTAAGCTCTGTGGTGTTGGTAGGGTATTAGATGAATGATGTCAGTCCCTCGATCATTGTTGCTTCAAAACCACCCTAAGTTCCTTTAGTCATGAACATCTAAACTATAGCTTTTGCTTAGTTATAAAGACTGCACCAGGGAGATAGAGAGCCTGCTATCAAGGTAGAACTCTCTAGTTATAGTAGTCTCCTATCATTATACCTAAATCTCTGAACATGGCTGCTTATGAAATAAAGAGAAACTTATTTTGACTTATAGTTCTAGAGAATAAAGTCCACAAAGAGGTGCTTATATGTTTGAACCTCTACTAAGACTTGTACATTTTGTCAGTTTCAAAGAGAGTGTTCGCATCTCAAGTCAGAGGAAACAGATAGATACATAGATAGATACATACATCGATGCATAGATAGATGGTACATAGATACATAGATACAAGATGATAGATAACACAAAATACAAATATACTCAAATACCCCTAATGATATAAGAACTCTCACCAGGCTCTACCACCTCAAAGTCTATAGTGTCTCCTAGTACCAGAACTCTACAGACCAACCTTTTGCCTATGTATCTTTAGGGAACCCTCGTGAACTGTAGCATCAACTTGTGTTGCACAATCGTGAGGACATTATCCCATAATCTTTGCTGTTTGGTTAGAAGCAATCACGGAGTCAGCTAACAATAGAGAGAAAATGATTACAAAGTAAATGGTACAATAGTATGCCTCATTCTTATTTTTTCTTTGTCCTTTGTTTTTTTTCTTTATTGGACATTTTATTTATTTACATTTCAAATGTTATCTCCTTTCTCGGTTTTCTCTCTGCAACTCACTATCCCATCCCCCCTGACCCTGCTTCTGTGAGGGTTCTCCCCCACCTTACCAATCCACTCCCACCTCACCACACTACATTCCTCTACATTGGGGCATCAAGTCTTCACAGGACCAAGGGCCTCCCCTCCCATTGATGCCTGATAAGGGCCCTTCAGCTCCTTCAGTCCTTCCCCTGACTCCTCCATTGGGGTCCCTGTGCTCAGTCCAATGGTTGGCTGCGAGCATCTGCATCTGTATTGCTAAGGATCTGGAAGAGCTTCTCAGGAGACAACTGCTGTATCAGGCTCCTGCCAGCAATCACTTCTTGGCATCAGAAATAATGTGTCTGGGTTTGGTGTCTGCAAGTGGGATGGATCTCCAGGTGGGGAAGACTCTGGATAGTCTTTTCTTCAGTCTCTGCTCTATTCTTTGTCCCTGTATTTCCTTTAGACAGGAGCAATTCTGGGTTAAAATTTTGGAGATGGGTGTTAGCCCCATCACTCAACTGGGGGACCATGCTTAAACTCAGGATATGGTCTGGACAGGTTCTCCCTCCCCTTCGTGGGGTATTCCAGCTAATGTCATCCCCATGGGGTCCAGGGAAGCTCTTACCTTCTTGGCAGCTGGGACTTTCTGGTGGCTACTCCCAGTTCTCCATCCCCCATTGCTACATACCTCTGCTCAATTTCCTGACGCTCTGTACATCTCCTCCATCTCCTCCCATACCATTCTTCCCCTCTTTTTCCCCTCCCCCTCTTCTCTTCCTCCCAAGTCCCTCCCACCCTCTACTTCCCTTGATTATTTTGTTCCCCCTTTCTAAGTAGGACTGAAGAATCCACTCTTTGGTCTTCCTTCCTCTTGAGCTTCATGTGGTTCATGAGTTGTATGGTGTTTATTCCACACTCTTTGTCTAATATCCTCTTATCAGTGAGTACATACCATGTGTGTTCTTTTGTGACTGAGTTACCTCACTCAGGATGATCTTTTCTAGATCCATCCATTTGCCTGTGAATTTCATGAAGTCATTGTTTTTAGTAGCTGAGTAGAATTCTTAACAAGCCAGCTTACTACTTTCATATAATTTGAGGAAGTACATAAAGTGCCCACAAACAACTGCAGCAGATATGGCAGCTCCAGCTAGATTTTATAGCAGTTAGAGCAAACACTAGAAAAAAAAAATCAAACTTGGAGAATTTTTTATTTTGTTATTCTTTTCAGGAGTACCTTTAAAATCCTTTAACAAGATTCATGAAATTCTTAAGCAAATGGTTGGAAGCGGAAAATATCATCCTAAGTGAGGTAACCCAATCACAGAAAAACACACATGGTATGCAGTCACTGATAAGTGGATATTAACCCAGAAACTCGGAATACTCAAGACACAATTCACATATCAATTGATTCCCAAGAAGAAGGAGGGAGAGGCCCCTGATCCTGGAAAGACTCTATGCAGCAGTGTAGGGGAATACCAGGACAGGGAAATGGGAGGGGGTTGACTGGGGGAGGGAAGAGGGCTTATAGGACTTTTGGGGATGGGGGAACTGGGAAAGGGGAAATCATTTGGAATGTAAATAAAGAATATAGAAAAGAAAAGAAAAAAATTTCCTTTAACAGGAAAGAAATTAGGAAAAGGCAGTGCTGAATGCCAGCCTGCAACTCTGCCCGGAGAGTTGGGTTGCCAGTTGTCTCTCTTCACCCTCCACAGCTGCGAACAGCTAGAATCTGAAGCATGGTGCGTGTGCATGTGTGTGTGTGTGTGTGTGTGTGTGTGTGTGTGTGTGTGTAGCCTTTCCTGACCTTCTGCGCCATTCACACATTTTCAGCTTCTCCTCTGTCTGTTTCTCTCTCACAGATGAGGAAGCTAGATTTTATATTTCTTGGCACAAACTCTGGAATTATCTGAAACCAAGACACTGGAAATTTATCCCACTCTCGGAATCTATGTTCCTTAGTAACAGTCAATTTGTCCTAACAATTTTTTTTTCAGAAAGAATATGGTTTAGCAGTTTCTCTGCTTCCCCAAACATCTTTAAAATATGTTCAGCAAGGAACTCAGAGAAGCAGACTAGTCACATCACAAGTGTGCCATGGAATATAGCATGAAATTTATTCCTTTGCATGGCTTTACAGGATTCACAAGGACGACTTAAAAGGAGTTGAGATTAAACTATTTGATGAAGGACTCAGGGGATTTGCAATGGTCTAAAATGTTTTTATGCTGTGTCCCATGTCAAACCATATCAGAGACTCTGCTACTGACTCTGACCTCGAAGAATGCCATTGTATTGTTTGTTCAGTGTCAAAATTACTCTCATATCATATTTATAAAAACCAAAAAGCTTAATTTTCTTTCAGGGTAACTGTGTGGTTTGTGTGAGAGTAAATTTGTAAACATACATCTGAAGGCAAATCATCTACAATGCTGGTTTTCATTCCTGCTGTCTGGGGTGAAATATAAGGGGGTTCATATGGCATGTGAAATTCTTGGATATCTGTCATTACATGACTTCTATACATCCTACTAACTTCCCTTGAGGGAGGTTCATGGCTATTATGAATTACTCATGGGACATGAGGCAGGGGGCATCAAGGTCTAGTCCAAGTGATGGCTACAAGGAAAGATTTGAACTAGAGTTGAACTATCAACAAACATGTATTCTATAGCATAAAGTAGAATATGTGCCCAGGATGTAAAAGAAGTAGAGGGGAGAGGGAGAGAGAGAGAGGGAGAGAGATTCCCATTTATCTTTTCTCCTCCATAGTTTCTTAACCTATAAGACAACAACCTTGAAGAGAGATTTGTCTAAAAGGAGCAAATGAATTTGAAGTCTGGTGTGTGTGTGTGTGTGTGTGTGTGTGTGTGTGTGTGTGTGTGTGTGTGTGTGTGTGTGTGTATTGTGTGTGTTCTCACGGTCTCCATGTATCATTTGGGATATATATTGTGAATTTCTAATGTTTGTGAGTGTGCAGGTGTATGTATGCTCAGGTACATGTACGTGAGTATACCTATGCATGTAGAGGACACAGGTCAATGCTGAGTGACTTTCATCTCTTTCCACCTTATCTTTTAGGACAGGGTCTCTTGCTGAATTCTGCATTCACAAATGGGCTAGGCTAGCTGGCCAGCATTTTCTGGTGGTCTACTTGTCTCTCCCTACTCTATACTAGAGTTACAGATGTAAGCTAAGGTATTGAACTCTACTATATGGGTTCTGGGATCCAAACTCAGGTCCTTATGCTGCGTGGTGGGCACTTTAGTGACCAAACCACTTCTGTAGTTTCAATATTGTGAATGTTGAAAGCATGTTGCCTTTGGGAGCTTTGGATTTGTAGAACTGTTATAACATCGAGGCTTCCAGTTTCCTTATGAGTACTTCTTCACTGTTCCATATAGGATGACAAGCAGCACTTTGGCAAAGTGCTAGGAGAAAGGTGCATGATGCATAGGAAAGCTAACACTCCCAGGGCCCATTCCTGAGA
This sequence comes from Tokudaia tokunoshimensis, assembly GCA_036184795.1. Taxonomy (NCBI): domain Eukaryota; kingdom Metazoa; phylum Chordata; class Mammalia; order Rodentia; family Muridae; genus Tokudaia; species Tokudaia tokunoshimensis. Next base: position 83,216,519 of record BTHU01000016.1, read on the forward strand.
AGACTCTGGAAGCTGAGTTTTGAGGTTGGCTATTAGTTAGGGAAACAGTTGGAAGGATCTTTGGATTCTGCATGCAGTTTACTTCTCAAACATATGTGAGCAAGGAGACCAGGTAGACCTGCAGTCAGAGAGAGCAGGCAATACAGTTCTGCAGGCAGGGAGTGGAGGCCAGGCAGTTCTGTAAGCAGGCAGAGAAGGTCATGCAGTTCTGCAGACAGGGAGAGGAGGCCACGCTCTGAGCAGACTCTTGCTTCTGGAGAATAAGAGCTTCTGTTTGTTTGACTGGAACTTCCATGGTAAGGAATCAGGACGCCTTAATGGTCACTTCTGGGTAAAAGTCCAAATGAACATGTGGTTAGTTATTTGCTCGGCTTTGTTTCCCTGTTATTGACCCACTTTAGATTTAATGGTTTATTAGCTTTTTGAGTATAGTGTGTTTCTTTTTAAAACCATTTAAGCTCAGAAGTAGGAAAAATACAGTTCTGTGGAGTAAATGAAATTCCACCGAGATTCTCCAACCTAAAGCTAATTTGTGTTGTTGGACTCACTGAACACCTTCACTTCTGTTAATGGAGGTATCTATTGCTGTATTTCCATATTATTACATACAGAGAAATTAGAATGAGACTTTTAAAGGAATAGATTGCTTCTAGAACTCAGATATATATCCAAGGTGCAATTTGTAGCACACTTCTCTATTGTCATTCAAGTTTAATATAGCTCTCCCAGTGATTCAGGTAACTCAGGGCTGGGCTGAGTCTTGCTTAACATGTACAAGGTCTTGTATTCAAACACACACAGAAGATCAACAAATCTATCAATCATATCTATCTATCTATCTATGTATGTATCTATCTATTATTTTTCTACCTATTTTATGTCTTCTAAATGTACATGTAGTTCTTTCAAAATCTGAAGTTCTTCTGGTGAAGCTAGAAGTCGTTACTTATTTAACACACATTGGACTATATCATCAAACTGTGAGGCAAACAAGTACTGGCTTGGGCAAACAAGTTCGGCTCTTCTCACGGCTCTGGTATTGGTTTGCTGTACACAAGAGCGTTATTAGCTAAAATTAGACACATTACCGCCGAATAAGATGGGGCAGAATTTAAAGGTGAATGAATGAAGTTAGCCATGACTGGAGGGCCACAGAGTGACAGATCACGTATGTCTATAATGCTAGGTAGGGTTACTAATTTTTGTATTTGTATTATTTTTGTTTTGTCTTGAGATACCATCTTAGTATATAGCCCAAGCTTACTAAAAACTCATAATCTCCTTGCCCTAGCCTTCCAAGTCCTGGGATTAAAAATTTATATCACCATGCTTTACAGGTTAAGATAATTTAACCTGTACTTAGACTTCTGTGCTGTCAGCAACATAAAGGATTCCTTGATTGGTTCAGCCATGAACTTGCTTTGTGCACTTGCTTGTGATGGTGTGCTATCGATAACCCCAGGCACCAGGTGGGGTGGGCCTTGCCCTTGCCCCTTTTCATTTCTGCCCCAGGCCATCAGAAGAACCCACTGGGATAAGTTGTTGGAGCTGGGAGGAGAGTGAGTCATGCAGAGTCCTCTGGCCAGCCTCAGAGAAACCCAGCTGACTTCCAGACCTTGGAGGAAAACAACTGCTTTTTGTTCTATGTCACTCTGGTGCTGGTGCTTAGCATTAGGAGTCATCATGCTAATTTCTCTTGGTTTCCTTGGATAAACCCCCCCTTTCTGTCTGTGTTAGGATAGTACTAACCCAATTCCGGTTGCCTTCAGGGCAGAAAGGAAAATCGAGAATGAATAGGCAGATGGCATTTGAAGACATCACATGCCCCTCCTGAAATGTGTGTCTGCCATGTTATGAGTCTGGATTTAATTTATTATTATTATTATTATTATTATTATCATTGTTATTATGATGTGTTTGTGTTTCTGTGCATGGCTGTAAGAATGCCATTGCAAGGCAGTGGAGGTCAGAGGACAACTTACAGGAGTTGGTTTTTCCCTCCCATCTTGTGAGTTCCTGGGATGAAATGTAGCTTGTTAGGCTTGGTGGTATTCATCTTTACTTACTGCGCCATTGTTTCCAGTCCCCAAAGCTAGATTATCGTGCGGAATTTACAAACTATGGTTTCAGGAACTAATTAAGAGTGTCCAGCTCTCTATTTGAAGACCTTGTATACATTCCAGGACTCCTATTCACCAATTTAAAAGCTGGACTGGGTGTGCGCTCCTATTTAGCTCCATAATAAAGAGCTTTGCCTCTGGCTCACCCTCTGCTGTGTTTACTTTATGATCAGTTCGATCCAGCACAAATCTCTTGTAAAAATGTACATTAAATGTACTTCTTTCTCTTCTAAAACTATCTTACAAGTCTGAAGACACCATAAAAACTAAAATCAACAAATAAAGCAGACTCAACCAAATATCCCAAACTAAAATTCCTTACCCACAACAAATGTCTAAATCCAACAAGAAACCCTTCTCATTACAAGCAAAGCCAGCTTTGCCTTTTTATAATCAGAGGGAATCAGTGTTTCAGTTTTAGAGGTTTTATTTTTCTTTTCATGTTATAAGAACTTTAAGATGATTCATTGCTCTGACTTTGATTTACAGGCTATGTTCCATCGAAGGAAGAATTTTAATTCCATTAAATTATTTTTTCTTAATAAATTAGCTATCAGCTAAAAAAAAAATGACCTGGTACCTCTATTTCAGGAGAGGAAAGCAGGAAGCTTTCATTTTAAATCTTCATTAGTTGCTGCTGATTAAGCCAGTAAGAGGGCTTCAGACTCCAGATTTCCTCCACCATAGAATATAAAGCCAGGGTAATTAAACGAGAGGAATCTAAGCTCCACATTAGGTTCTTGATTTGATTCATGATTCTGTGTGTGCCTTACAAAATAGAGACCTCTGCGTGTGTCAATTCAATTTAAATAGAATGCAGCTGTTCTCCTTCAGCTGAGCATTGGATTCAGGGTAAGACACGTTACAGAAAGCAGAGGAGGCTATTCCTGCTCTGAAGTAGTGTGGAAAAAATGGAGGCCAAAAGGAGGAACTAGGACCTGGGGATATCTTTGCTTATATTTAGACTAATAGGTTAAGGCACATTGGTGATGGCTGCTTCCTACTTTCTTAGGCTGGGAGAGGATCTGTCATAGTCTCGCTGATTCTTCTTACAATGCCTTTTGTGTTTTGACTCTTTAACATTTGCCAAAACGTTAGCACTTGGTTAGAGCCAATGATACATTAGAGCAACTTGTTTTACTTACACATGGGGTGCACAGCAATAAGAGTTTGGGTTCTCATTGTGTATAATGAGGAAACAGACTCAGGAGATTTATAGACCAACTTGGACATTACTTCCTCCCAGAGGCCATTCTTATTCTCCCTATGCATTTCTCCCTGAACTCTGTAAAGTACACTCTTTATTTGCAATCTAGCATATGTAGCATATTTTTGTTTTTGTTAATAAGACTTGTTCTTTGACAATTTTATGTATTTATGAAATGCATTCTAATAATCTCACCCATCTGTCTCTTGTCCCTCCCCCTTGCCCTTGTCAATCCCTCTTCCTGAAAGTCCCTTTGTCTTGCTTTTGTTGTTTTAATTTTGTTTTGGGAGCTTCTGAGCTTAACCAACACCATCCTCACAGCTATGGCTATGGATGTTGAAGGCTGATGAGCTCATCAGTGATAGACAGCTGAAGCCAATGACTCCCCCTCCCCCAGCATCTATTAGCCAATAACTCAACAGGAAGGCATAGGACGGTTCTCCCATCTATGAATGACTGTTCACAGGCCTAGTCTTGTGCAAGACCAGTGCAGGCAACTGCAGCTATCGTGAGTTCATGATTGCAATGTCCATATCATGTCCAGAACTCAGCATTTCACATACCATCTCACTTTTGCTACGTTTGTACATCCTTTCCATGATGTTTCTTGGAGTGGGAACCATGATATAAATGTCATGGTTAGAGTGCAGCACATTTACAGACGTTTATTTTTATCTCTCTACTAGACCAGGGCAACTTAACCACTGGGGCTTGATCCAGATGATCCAGCAGCTATGGAGGAAATGTTTACATCCAGCCAGGCCATTCAGTGATCCTACAAGTGGAAGAAACTGCATGGTGTAGATTTTCCTAAATACAAAGAAGTGAGAGAGTTTTCAGTACTCTTCTAATTACAAAGAGACCAATGCCTGTTTTGTGTGTGTGTGTGTGTGTGTGTGTGTGTGTGTGTGTGTGTTTGTGCTGGGGGTGGGGTGCTGAGCTAATACCACCCTAACTGATGATGAAGAGATTTCCCTGAGAACTGGAAATCAGTCTGAATGTCTTCTCCCTATCCAGATGCAGGAAAGTAAATTCTGAAGGGAGAGCATCTGAGAGTCTATCTTCAAACATTCTATGTGATCCTTACCAGTAAGCACAATTAGTAAGTACTGGTCTAGGGCAATTTGGAAATTTCTTAGAATACAAATAGTGGTACATCTTAAGCAGAAAATAACTGTGTTATGTAGTTTTAAACATATCTAGAACAAGGTCAGCTTCGAGGAAATTAGTTTTGGATGACACGATTCCAAATGGCCTCCTGTTTCATAAAGGTAAAGGGGGCTGGCATTGAGGGCTTTAGAACTGATTGCTCCACTAGTGTGGGGAATGTTCAGATAAAAAGGACCTAGGAGCCCAGAGTGAAGAGACAGTCTCTGAAACACTCAAAAAACTAGGAGTCTAAAACTGAGATGAACTCATCAACATGAGTAGATGGACTCCTTATAACACCCAGTAGCAGAGAACATCAATGAACTCTTTGAAAATGTCATATAGCTAGAAACAAGAGATTAGTGGGCTGGCCCCTGCACTGACCCAAGGACCTGATTCCCAAACTCATGAACATTGAATAGTTTTTCATTCTATGACTCCAAAGGGGTGGTCTTGATCATCAGTGACATGGCTGCCTGAAGGAAAATATATGTGAAGGGAGCTCCCCTCACATATATTTTCAAATCCTGTTTATTTTTCTTTAGATGCTTTGCTGGTAGAGAGATGTGTGCTACTATTTCCCACTGCCAAATATCACTGCAGATCTAGCAAACTTGAGATGTACATTCTAGACAGTATTTCATTAGCATGGTTGAGCATCCAGGAAGGTGAGGAGGACTGAGTTTGCCCTTTATAAGGTAGATTTTAGATGGTCTTGTCTAGACTAAATGCAATATTAGTCAATAGACTCCAATCTCCTCTTAAAACTCATTCTCTGCAGAATCTGGGAACTCAAAACTCCTCCTTTTAGGAATCAGGAAATGCTGTCCAGTTCCTACCTTGCTTTTTATAATATGGACTCTGAGAAGCCAAGGGAGGTGGACTTCTCTAATCACTGACACATCTCTTAAGCTTATGTTGCTGCCTACATGAAAAACTCTCAATACATACTCATTCAATGAATGAATGAAGAGGCAAAACTGATACACACACATGGGGAGAGAGAGACAGAGACACAGAGAGACAGAGACACAAAGACAGAAAGACTTCCTTTAGGACCTCACCCTAACATGAAGATAGATGTATAAAGTCAAAAAGATAGTAACACATCAAATGCCTTGGGGTGCTCTATAGAGAGGTTTGAGTGGTTCTGAGTGGTGGAGGGACCTTTGCTTTGGGATGAGAGGATAAGGTATCAGATAAAACATGATATAGGATCCAGAGATGGTTACATATAGGGGGCATGACATATAGGAAGAATTTAGAGTGAACAGAGTCCTGCGGACCTTTGCCTTGAAAGCATTTGTCTAAGGGATCAAGAGTTCTACATTTAACTCTTAATTTTAAACCTTAACTGACAATCTAGCAATATTTTGTCTTGTTTGTATTTTTCTCGGTAAATATATGTTTTTCATGTTCCCCAAATCCCCAAGGATTTAGTTCAGCAAAACAAAATGATAAATTAAGGAACCAAACAAGAAAACCAATCCTGATTATCATCAGTGCTCAGGGTTAAAGGTTATTGAAAGAGTTCCTAGTCCTTCCTGACAGATCACCCAAGCCCTGGGTCCTGCAGGCTCTTTACCTTTTGCTCACAGAGTTCTTCACACTCAAGAGCAGTGGCTACTTCATACCATTCCCAGTGGCTGAAAAAGCTACATTGCTGACAAACATACTCTATGCCCTCCACCTAAAACACTTCTCTGACCTACTCCATTATTCTCTCTTCAAATGACTGCTCCGCCTCATCTCTCAGTGGTCAGTTGGCAATTCATATCAGGGAAGCATCTCAGTAGCTCAACTCAAGGCCAAGGCCCTTCCCACCCCCTGCTACCTGCTACCACACAACTCGACTTATTACACTGAGTTTTGTCTAATCTGCAGGAAGGGATCTTTAATCTAACTTGTTCCTTCCAGTGAGTCACGTGGGTTTAGCACAGGGCCTGCATGCATAAGCATCATGGAAGAAATGACTGAATCTGTTTTTCTCTATTCTCATGTTATATACTGCATAGCGTGGGTTTGAGGCTGATGTGTCTGAATCTAGAAGGTTCAGTTTCTTTATCCAAGGGCCCTGCTGGGTATGCAACATGTGTTATGTTCAGAAACAACTATTAAAATACAAGGATAGAGAAAGGGAGTCTTATATAAAGCAAGAGGGATTGTATACTGCAGGAAGTACATATTTTCCTTCCTCTGTGGCCTGTTGAATATGTTTCCCACGGGAGTTTTATTTCTGTCTCTCAGGAACAAATAAATCTGACAACTCATACATAACAAATTCATTAACATTCAATAATTAAATCACATCTCAGGCCTTGCCTACTTCTGTCATAAATAAAATTTACCAGACGTGTAACAGTACAGTACTAAGAAGCAATATGTTTCTAGGTATCTGCCATGTTGAACTTTCAAGTGTTAGTGTTTCCACCGAGTCCCTGCAAGATCACCTTTCCTGATTGCAAGTTGATGAACTACTCAATAGCTCGTGAAGCATGAATCAGAGTGCAGAGGCTGCCTGTAGCCACCTAGTGACTTTTGTTGGTACCCAGAGTTTCTCCTTGTGACAAAGAGATATAGTCATTGCTCTCTAGGCAGCTTGTTTCCAGGCAGCAGGTTGGAAAAACATTTAGTATACAAGTTAAAGAACCAGAGAACCATACTGTCCCACTCAGTTCAGCCAAGGTTTAGAAGTAGCATCTGGTAGAAATTAGAGATAACAGCGAGGGCATTGCCTTTTGAAGCCTAAGAATGTCGGAGGCAGAGAGGAGAGAAGCGAGGGCTTTGGCACGTGGGAGGTGATTGAAGGGTCTGTCTTTTAAAATCATTTCCTGATTGCTCTCTTGGGCATTCAGTTCAGAGAAATAAAAATGTATCTTCCCACAATACCATGGACCCAGAAGACATGTAGAGGCTTTATTCTTTATGGTCTAAGTTGGAAGCAACCATGGTTCCTTTGTGGGGAGTGACTGGCTTACAAACCATACATACCATGACATTCTGCTTAGCCATAGGAAGGAAACGTACTGGTACATGTGGCAATGTGGTAAGATCCAAGGCAAGCCTAGAGAGTGAAAAGAAATCTATGTTAGAGGCTTACAGGCAGTACAACTCCATTTTTTTTGACAAAATCGCAGAGGTGGAGAACAGATTGGTGTTTACCAGGGATTGGGGGTGGGAGTGGGTATGGCTGTGGCCTTAACTGTTGAAGTAGCACTAGGGAATCTTGGGAAAAATTGGTCTGGGACTTGTACCTTAGACAGATGAAAAACATACAAGAGTGTGTGCACACATAAGGACATATAATGCTGGCTAAAACCATATGGTCTCTGTGGATTACCTGAGAATCAAGTTCTTGCTTTGGACATTGTGCTGTAGTTGTACAGGACATTGTCATCAGGGGAGGATTAGTAAAGAAAATTAAGACTTAAAGGATTTCTCAGTCCTTTGATGTTGCTTTTGTAATACTGGGGATTGAACCCAAGGTCCTATGCTAGGTAAGTGCCCTACCTTTAAGATATGGCCCCAACTTAATAATATAGACATACAAATATATTGCATGTTATATTATACTTAAAAATTGAGACAGAACATCACCAAGTTGCTCAATCTTGAACTTGTCCTTAACCTAGCTGTACTTGAATTTCTAATCCCCCTGCTTCAGCTTCCTAAGTAGTTAAGATTACACAAGGCCTTGATCCTTTTTTTTGCAACTTCCTTTCAATCTGTGACTATTTCAGAACAGAAAGTTTTTTAAAAGTCACTTCCCTAAACAGAATTAAACTTCCAGTGTGATTTATAGAAGCAAAACCTAATTCTCTCTCTCTCTCTCTCTCTCTCTCTCTCTCTCTCTCTCTCTCTCTCTCTCTCTCTCTCTCTCTCTCTCTGTGATATTAACGTTTGATCATCTTGAGATGTTTTAAGGAGATCTGGATTTAGACTCTAGTCTTATACCATTATAGAACTTTTGTAAACCAAGTATAAAAATAACAGTTGATTCCTTTATACATGAAGGAATACAAATAGTTGATTTGTGGATTATATCAGATCATGCTCCTTTTGGAGTTTGCCAGCCTTGGCATCTCTAATAGTGGGGTTGTGGGTGACTCACAGTCACAAGCTCCTTAGACCTTTTTCCCTGGATTTGTCTTTCATGCTTCATATACCAAAGGTATCACTTTTAGGTGTTTTCTCACATTGTTGACATTGAGTATTCCATACACATAGAGGCCATGGTCTAGGTTTGTGACTGCAACATATAATGGGTACTATGTAAATGAGATGCAGGAGGCAGTGTGTGAGAGGCATCTTTCCATTTGCTAAATACTGTATCAGTTTAGAGACAGAAGAATCCATCTAATCTGAATCAAGTGTAAAGGAAAACATATTGACTCATGCCATTGAGTTCCGAACCAGTCCTGGCTTCAAAACAGGTTTCATTCTGTCTCTCAGCTCTGACTTTTCCATCTTGGATCTTTCAGCAGCTGGATTATGAACTTGGATCACAGGTAGGCTACCACTGTTTTAACTCAATCTTCTACACAGCCAGAAATCCAGCTGAACTTTCTTCTATTAAAAAAATGCCCCTAAGATTGCCAGCATACACTCCTTCTATGTCTGCCGTGGTTGATGTTCTCATCCCAAGCCAGCCAGTAGAGCAGTGATTCTCAACTTTCCTAATGCTGTGTCCTTTTAATACAGTTTCTCATGGTGTGGTGACCTCCAACCATTTCTTTTGTTGTTACTTCAAAACTGTAATTTACTACTGTTATGAATCATGATGTAATTTCCGATGGTCTTAGGTGACTCCTGTGAAAGGGTTGTTCTATACCCACAGGGGTCATGACCCACAGGTTGAAAACCACTGCAACAAGAGGCTAGATCAGTACTGTCTCACCAAATACATAGGCTTTGCCCAGGCATCTGATATTAAGATTAGGAAAATGTACACAAAAAGTGGAAATAAATAACCCCATTAAGCAAGTAAGAGAGGTGAGAATTCTTTATGAAAAGTTAATGATTTTTACTTCTCTCTTGTGATAGGCAAATATTGGAAAGACGAGTCACATAAGGATGGGCCTGAGAGCCTGGTGGTAGTGGCTTGCTGCAAGCACTAACAGAACACAAGCATAAATAAGAGACACTTTGTCACACATATCAGATTGCAATCTGACAGAGCATAAATAAGGGAACTCATTTTTTTCATGGCCTCTTTGTTTAAGTGCTAAGGAATAACTTTAGTGTTTTTCTCCCTTTCTGTTTTAAAGCACATTAGTAGAATTTATCATCTGCTGCACTGTTGCAGAGTTAATTGGTTTGGGTTCATAGTCAACATAGATTTCATTATTTTCATTCCCCTCTTGAGATATCCTTAATTCAGCCTCATAATTTCCTTTCTGTTCCTTGCTGATGGTTCGAAGCATCTAAAGCGTATGATTACCAGTGTTAATAGGACTTTCTGCAGAGCTTTCCCCATTAGTATCTTGTTTTCAGCTTTGGACCTGGAAATATTAACAGTGTTATGGATGCTGTTAGGTCCTCTTTGGTACTGCATATTGTTGCTCTGAGATTTCTGGGTAATCTAGCATCTAGGTGATTCCTTTCCGAGTTAGAGTCATATAAAAAAGACTCTCAGCTTGAGTAGGAGCAAATATAGACTGCTGTGTTATTTAGTCTGTAGAGATGTTCTAGCTTCTAACTGACACTCCTATTGATCTGATGTATGCCTTGGTTTCTTAAGGAGTTCACTGTTATTTCCAGCTTTTAATCACTTAACCCTATGGTTTGAGTTCTTCTCTCTATATTAATTTTTGCATGTTCTTCCATAAGTTGTGCTTTCTGCACCATGACTTATTCTTGTTCAGCTTTCCTAGTTATTTGTTCTCCATATCCTGATGACTGGCATATTATTTACTTTGCTACTATGATGATTTACTGACAAATCAATATAAGGGATAAAGAAATGTTTCTTTCTGTTCACAGCTTAGAGAGAATAGTTCATTATGTCAGGAGAGGTGTGACTGCTTAGGTATCAGTGGCTTGTGTATAAATTGTTCACACATCAAAGGCCTATGAAATGAAGAGTTATAACAGAGCCGGGACAGCCTGCAGACCGCGGACATGGTCAGCCAGCTAGATGGTCTTGTCACGAAAGTTCTATAAACTTCCTTTTATGGTTAATATTGATTGTCAACTTGACAGGATCTAGCATCACCTAGGAGACAAGTCCTAACTAAAGCCGAAAGACTCATCTTAATTGTGGATAGTAGCACCCAGCATTCCTTGGGTTAAAGTCCTGGACTGAAGAAAACAGGAGAGCATGAGCTAAGTACTACATTCATCTCCCTCTGATCCCTCTGATTCATGACTGCAGATACAATGTGACCAACTACCTCAAACTCTTACCACTGTGATTTCTCTACCATAATGGACTGGACCCTTGAACTGTGAGCCAAAATAAACCCTTCCTTCCTTAAGTTGCTTTAGGATAAGAAACATGTACATTCCAAAACAGCACCATTATCTGGGGGCTAAGTGTTCAAATATAAAAGCCAGAAGATGTATCACATTCAAACCACAACATGTGCCTACGTTTTGGTACTTTGACTAATTTCCCAAAAACCTCCCTGCTTGAGAACAAGATACCTTGACTTTACCTTGTACCATCTCCTACCTGTCCTCCCATATTGATTATATTTTCTCTACTGACTAGGCTGAGAAAAAAAATTAAAATATATCAAATAATCTCCATAACCTGTGCTCTTACTAACTGCTACAAAGCTATCAATGAACTCTCACAGTACCTCGGTGACACATACCACCTTTGTCAAGACTGCAGGACCTGGCAAGCCAGAATCCTACTGATATTCTACCTTCAGCCCCAGTCTTTGGTGTGTTTCTTTCAAATCTCTCCAACTCTGCACTGCTGATTCTCAATTAGTGTCTTAGACTCACTTTCACATACATCTTTTGCTGTTCCTGGAATCTGCTCTCTTCTTTCTGTATCCATATGCATCTGGATTCATTTGTCAGTAGTAGTCTCTTAGAAAATCTTCTCTAGTCCCTCTGACTGAGCCTCCCTCTAACTTTAACCTTTGACTTTGTAGACACTTTTACAACAGTTTTCCAATGTGCAGTTTAAAGTTTTAAATGTGTTACTTTGACTAGTGCATAGAAAGCTCTTTCAAGACTCAATCCATTTCTACCTATGTACTCTGAATTCCCACTGACCAGTCCTGAGGTCCCACAGAACAGACGACTATTTGGTGTAAAAGAGAATAAATAAATCAGGAATTCAATGAATATAGTTGTGGGTGGATGAATGAATGAAAACTTTGTTCTCTCCAGAACCTGTATCTCTGCGTCCAGGCTTTGGCCTATGTTGTGCTGTGGCAAACTCTTTCCTGAAGTTTAATCTTTTCTCTTCTAACAATGCTGCCAGTCATTCTGTCTTCCCCAGCACAGGGATGTTAGAATAGAGCTAGCAAGATCAAGCATTGAGAAGAGAACAGGGACAGAAGCTAGGGATAGCTGCATGGAGGTGCACGAACCCCATCACAGGGCAACAAACACTGGGCTCCAGTGACAGATGGAACATGAAACTCTTAGTTCTGGAGAGCGAGATTTTCTAGTTTTAAAAGCAAGGTTAATGGTTGTGGAAATGGCTCAATTGCTAAGGTGCATGCCTCTATGCACACACCCTTACACATAAAAATAAATGGGACTATGTGAAATCTCTTGCTAAGCAAGGATGAGGAGGACTTGAGTTTGGTCCCCAAAAGCCAGGGGCATCATCAAGCATCTGTCATCCCAGCATCAGGGTGGGGAGGGAGGGGGCAGCAGGGGGGAGAGAAACAAAGGCAAAACCCCAGGGTTTCTAGCCAGCCTGCATATCCAACTGGCAAGCTCCAGGTTAAGTGAGAGACCTTATTTCAAAAAATGTCTTAGGAATTGATTGAGGAAGATACCCAATTTCAAGTTCTGGCCTCCATGCACACACCCCCACACATCAAAAAATGTGACTAGGTGAAATCTCTCTTTGAAGCAAGTTCACAAAAGTAACTTTCAAAAATCTTACACTTAACATACAGTACATACTTGAGTGAACTGCCCTTGTTAGCAGTGTCATCTGCAATGGATATCCACAATAAAAATTTTATAAGTTTATAAGGAAAAACCATCAATTAATATATCGATAGATTTATATTAACTGTGTTGTTACTTTAAACTATGCAGTGAATAATACTTTACAAGTGGCCAAAATATATTTCATAACATTAAACAATCTGTACAAGTGTCCAGGAGTCAAGTGCAAGACACACTCTGTCAACTTTTGACATTTATCTTAGGTTTACTTTTGGTCTCCTGTGTTTTATGTACTATCATCCCTGATTCAGTAAGTCCTACCAAATCTTCTCTAAGAATATCTGCTTAATCTTCCCTCCTATATAATTGTATTTCTTGGTCTGTGGCATTTATGAGTATATTTTTCTCTCTTGTTCATTCAGAGACATAGATAGATGATAAGTATGGACATGCTAAGATGCTGGTGATACAGTTGTGCAGTAGTTCCATAAATGCCAACTACTGCATAAAAATGGGACAGAACTCCCACTTTTTAAGTTCAGAGCAGCACAGCAAGCAACCTACAGCTGGAGCTAGCTGTGTTTTTCACTTAGGACTTATAGAGAGACCCAGCTTAATGACTGTTTGATTGCTTGCTGTCTAAACTCATATCATATTTCCCCCAAAATAATATAAACAAAGAAATAAGAATGGAGAGGTCTCTTATACTGGAAGAGACAGACTTGTCTCAGCTCCTTCATGGGGAGAAGGAAGGTTATATGATTCCTGAATGACAAAGGAGAGGTTCCCAGAGATTTAGGCCAACTGGAAGATGGGCAGAAGGAATTTCATCATTCTCTAACTGGAAGTCGGATTCAGGCTAATCTTTAACAGTGAAGGATGCCGGGCAAGTTTTGAAGTGGAACTGACCAAGTTCAGACCTTTCCATGTATACTGCCTCCCATTCAAACTCTTCCTTGATTGCAGACTTCTTTGACCTCAGACTTCAGGTCTGGCTGTGAGCATGTTAGTGATGTTGTTTGTCTTGAGAGAGTAGGTTAAGGAAATAAATCTTCACAGGATGAAGGGATCATGACTATTGTTGCATGGTTTTGTATGTCAACTTGAGACAAGTGAGAGTCATCACAGAGGAGAATGCCTCAGTTGAGAAAAATGCCTCCATGAGATCCAGCTGTAAGGTATTTTCTCAATTAGTCTTCAATGGAGGAGGGACCTAACTAGCCTATGGTGGGTGGTGCCATTTCTGGGCTCCTGGTTCTGAGTTTTATAAGAAAGCAGGGTGAGCAAGTCATGGGAAAAAAGCCAGGAGATGGCATCCCTCCATAGTCTCTGCATCAGCTCCTGCTTCCAGGATCTAGTCCTGCTTGAATTTCTGTCCTAATTTCCTCCAATGATGGACTATGATCTGGAAATGTAAGTCAAATAAACCCTTTCCTCTCCAACTTGCTTGTTGATGTTTTCTTGCAGCAATAGAAACCCTCACTATGACAATGGTTGAAAATGGAAGTTATATTAAATAGCCCCTAGGATGGAACGTGCCACAGACTTCTGGAATGGGAAGGCATGGGTTCATTGGAGGGACAGTTTTCTCTAAATAGTAGGATTTGAGTTTGGAGAGAGTATCATCTGCTTATCCAGGACAATAGCTTTTTAATTATGTTCTCTGAGCAGGGAATTGAACATGTGGAAGGTGGGTGGGTTTGGGGGTAAGAGCAGTGTGATGCCTTTTTGTTCTCTGTTTTGCGTGCTGAGAATTCAGAAAGCCAGAGAGAGGTAAGAAGATATGACATAGTGGCAGAATGAAAGCTTTAATCAAGAAGTAACTTACTGAGTAGGAAAACGTACTAACCTTGCTTTTTGGCTTCTGTACATCTGCTTCTTCCTAACTGAAGGGTGACAACTAGAACATGATTTTTGTGCACAAAAGACAAAAGGCTAGAAGGCTTAGGGTTGCATGATTTGGGCAAATTCCTCATACAGTCACTGGCTGCCAAAAGACTTTCCTTTTAACTTTAAGAATGTCTGTGTGATGGTTTCTCTGGTGGGCTTACTTTGCAACATTATAAAACCATATGTAGTTCCTTTTTAAAAATTTCAGACTCACATTTGCGTATTGGTTTATCTGATATTTTAAAGAAAATAAATAAACATTATGCTCACAAAAATGTTATATATTTGAAAATATTTACTGGAAAAAAATCATGTTCATAACCTGAAGCAAAATCAAAGAAGTAGCTGTATAGGAAAACATTACACCAAAATAGAGGGTAACTGTTAGGTAGGTTAGGGCTGATTTCTTGACTATGAACCTGGCTGTATGGTCCCTGTATGCTTATCATAAAATTTAGAGCCAAGGGTAATATCCTATGGGCACATACCCTTCCTAGAACTTTTCTAGTTACTCTGGGAAGAAAGCAAAGCAGAGTTTCAATGGTAGGAAATTATAGTCTGACTAAGTATAACGGAAAAATATAGAACTATCCCTATGAGGAAGAATCAGAGCTATTGATAAAGCTTGGTGTGACTTATCAGGTTTCTGAGGCAGAGAATCTTGTCAATCACAGTGAATAGATGGATCTAGAGGAGTCATTGTGTGGAGTTGAATAAGACTGAATGCCTTAAGAGAAGTAGGGAAGAGGGGGAGGAAGAGGAGGAAGAGGAGGAGGAAGAGGAGGAGGAAGGGGAGGAAGAAGAGGCTGTTCCAGTTGTCTGTGCTTCAGTAAGACATAGAAGCACAATGCATCAAACAAGGGATGGCTAATTGAAAACCTTGGGGAAGATGTATCTGCCTCAGATTGGAAAACATTACAGAAAAAGTTATTTAAGGAAGAATCTCAAGATGGAGAGATTAGAATTCTCCAAAAGGTGACCAGTGAGTTGGAGGGTATCTTCGTGTTCTTTCAACCTAACTATGGTGTTTTGTACATTATGAATATTCTTGTTTGTATCCATTTAAATATAACCCTTCTATGTGTTTTTAAGATATATATGAATAAACAAGCTAAATATAACACAAGATCACTTCTCTGATGAAAAGCAATACCTTATAATTAATTCAGTAAACTCTACAAATATTTTTAAACATGCATATGCTTTAAAGTTTGAGTAATTCTTGCATACAGAACAGCTTAATTAGGACCCCAGCTTCTCTCTGAGGGTTTTAATCACTTCATTCCAGTTTCTTAATCCCTTAGAAATATGTTCTCTAGCCACAGAATTGCTTATTATTTTAATGATTACATTGGGAAAGTGGAAGACAGTCATTTAAAGATGCATTCTCAAGGTTAGGAAATAATTATAGCAAAGAAGTAGAATCTATGCTACATCATTGAAGTTTATATTAAAACATCAGTTTAGTGGTTTATCACAGTTTATCAACTAACCTACAGGGGGCGGGGGGAAACAATGAATTCAGAGGAAAAGCCACAATTTCACACTCTACCTTTCTCTACTACTTTATCTTCTAATGAGTGGTAACCTCCTTTTAGCCCTTCCTATTTCCGTTCACTGGGGGTGGGGTTGGGGGTGGGGGTGGAATTTCTTATTTTGTAGGAAGTGTGTTTGGTTGGCTTCTAACTTTCATCAGGTAAAGATGCAAACAGCCTTATCTTCCACTTAACTGTTCTCATTTCTGCCTCTCAAGTGTTGCTGCCCCACCTGTGGCGGGGGCGGGGGGGGGGATGGGGAGAAAGGGGGAAGGGGATGGCATTTAAAATATTTCAAAAGTAGCAGAGTGTTCTTATCAATCAGAGAGGGGATCTTCAGGTTAATCCTTTGTGTTTCTTCCTTCTCCCATTCTCTTCCCTGGGTTATTGCCAGTTTTGTTTCTGTCCTGGACATTTTCACACATGTTTTTAATAAGAACTACTTAGGTGAAGCTCAGGGCATAAAAGTTCAGAGCCCAACCAGATAGCACTTGTTAACTGTTTTAAATCACTGTCTTACTGTTAAGTGAGAACCTGTGATTGAGACTTAGTCTGTCCTGTGTCTACTCATGGCCAATATTTGTCCTTTCATATTTAAGAATGGAGAGTTGTTTCATTTTCTGTTTTGTACATGTGCATAGATATGTGTTTGCTGGGCTGATTTTGAGCTCTGTGTATATAGACAGTCAGACATTGCTTTGTAGAACCCAAGATAAGTGGAACAAAATGCTGAGGGCTTTCTATTGGATGCAATGCCTCAATGCCAGCACAGATCCCGTGGGGTGGCTGGGTGTGCTGGGTTTAACTATGGAGGGAGGTTAATAAGCAAAGCTGTTTTGTTAGACAGGCTTCTGTGCATATCCAGGCCTTTTGCTGGTAGGCCCCTTCCTTCCAGAGCCAAGAAGTAATTACTTATGCTGTACTTTAAGATGTCCCATATTCAATGGGTGAAGACATTGGCAGACAGGACTCTCCCCCTTATGATCAGTTTTGTTTCTTCTAAAAGAAGAGAGCCTGAGCACTTTGATTCTGTCTTTTAAGTTAGAGAAGGAGATAGTGAAAGGCCCTCAAAGCGAGAGGAGCCCCCACCCTCCGATTCAGGAAAGGTGACAGCTCGAAACACTCACGAGAAACTGTCTTGATGCAACAGCAAGAGGACTTTAATACCAAGTGTGCTGGGGTGCACAGTCGTACGCCACGCAGGGGTAGAGGACTGTGGACCCCGAGTGCAGAATTGGGGCAGCTTTTATAGGGTTACAACAAAGCCCGTGCCTCGCAAGTCTATCATTTCATAGCATCCAGAGCCCTCTCGGTGAGGGCCAATCGATTTGTACAATTCTATAGTTTCTAGGCCAATCATTTTAAAACATCTAAGCCCGTGCTTCGTGAACCAATCAGTTTTCTATAGTCTCAGAGGTTCACATTTGAGTGGGGGTAACAAATTACAGTTTAGATAGGACCGGAGGTTTCAGCGTGTTCTCTTCCCTCTATGGCGCCAGCAATTTACAGAAGCCAGATAAGTGGTTAGTCAGCTCATTTCCTGTTATCTTACTAGGCCAGGATCACGTATTCAAAGGTCTGTCTTATGCCCTTTCACCTAGTTCTATACAGAAAGCTGTCTCTGGAATAGCAAGAAGTGTGACCTTTTACCCACTTCACTGGCAGAGAGCAGGGTCTGGAATTTGAGGTATTTATGGCTACTTAGGAGTGAGAAGGTATTTCTAAACTTCTGACTTATTAGGGCCATTGGAGGGTTAGACTGCATTTTCTGTCCCTTCAATAGGAAACGTGTGTTGGCATAGCTAAGTCAAACGACAGGAGTTAGCACCCAGGAACTGTTCTGGCTTTTTTCTTGATGTCACCCCACATTCTAATTTTTCCTTATATTTTGGTTTGATGTAGATGACATTGCAGTGCTAGTGAAGATGTAACTTGAATTCTGATATCCTCTCTCACATTCTCTCTCATCGTACCCCCACCAAGTGGTCGATTTCATATATATATATATATATATAGTTTTCAGGGTGCCATCTAGAAATGGTGATTTTTCAAGGAAAATTAAACTTTCATTTCCAGTGTTTACTCATTTATATAAAGCTTTCATTCTTGTAGATCTGGATTGAAATTTATTAGTAATAATCTCTTCTTTTTTTTTAAAAAAGACATCCCAGAAAATGATTAACAGCTTTTAAAGGTAAATTTGCACAGGTATTGTCAACTATGTTTGCACAGTTTAAGGTCCTGGAGAAATGCCGGAATTTTACTGTTGATACCCTAGGTTGGAAAATTCACTTTTAGGCCAAGGAAGAGTCTATAATATGTAGTGGAAAAACTGTTACCCTGGACTGTCAGATCAGGGCTTTTCTGGTTACTATTCCTGCAATCGTTTATTGAAGACCTTGGAAAACCCATTTGACTCTTAGCCCCAGCAGGCAGCAGCAGCTGCTTCTTTAGATCACCTGTTCCCAGTGGCCAGAACACTCTGTGATCGATTAGAATGACACAGTTAACTGTGCCCAGATAAGGAGTGCAATTTGACTAATGTAATTAAGATCCCGCTCTTCGTTGGGCAGAATGTCAGCAATAATTAAAAAAAAAAAAAGAGCTTGGATTTGACTGTGTATTTACCTGCGATTTGCACCCCCATTTGCTCTGTATTGTAGGAAGCTACTCTTTAAAAATAATGCATATTGCAACTTCATCTCTTTTGCCATTGTGTTGGGCAAAGACAGAATTCTGGTTAAAAATTACAGACACAGCTTAGCCCTATCTGCCACCTTATTTCTACTTTGCATGATCCTGAAGGAGCAGCTGACTCTCCTCGGCTGTCATCACCCGCTCGCTAGGCAGCTCTTGACTCTGTGCATGCGATTTCTTCTGGATGTTGTTTGGATTTCAGCACTGTCTGCTTCCTTGGTCTCTACAGGCTGGAAGACAAAGCAGCTATTTGCAGCTGCTATGCTATGGGCTGGCTTACCTCCTTTGCTTGCTCAGCGCTTTACAGGACTATGGCATTAGTTGCACATATTAAGTTTGTTTTAGTGAACTAGTAGTGTGGCTTCTTTATGTTCCTGCTGGAACCTGGCTCCTTCTTTCAACACTTCTATGTGCCCAATGCAGTGAACCCAAGCTTTCCTTCCCAGTTCACAATGCTTGGAAAGAGAAATCATGAGATTGCCAGTGATCAGAAAGAATTACGTCATCCCGAACAACAGTGAGTCTCTTATTTGTTGTCTCTCATTGTTAGAACAGTAATAAAATTGGCACACATGTGGAATCCTTCACACTGTGAGATGTGACTATTCAGTTATTTGGCAAAGTGGGCTTTTTGTAGAAAGTTCTTTAAGAGGCATGTATTAATTTCAGTTTTGGGTCACTTTCACACACATATGTATCTTGATTATATGATTCCCCAATGTTAGCTTTTATCTCCTCGACTTCTGCCATCACCCATTCTTTTTCCCCACTAGCCCCCCTCCTACTCTCTTGTCTTTCTGTGTGTGCAGGTCTTGTGCTAGTGTCCACAGCTGGGGAAAGGGTGACATATATAAGCAGACAGACATTTCAGTCAAAGGCAATAATTTTAGTTATCCCACAGCTCTTAGCTTTGTTGTTACTTACAGTAATTTACATTTTTTAGCAAATATGTTTTACATACATTACAAAATAGAAGTAGTAAAGTTTAGCAAGTGACATTCATGAATTCTCAGCATAATCAGTCAAGATTCGATAATCCCTGTGTCTGTCTAGGAGAAATAGAATCAAAGACATGATGATTTTGTTGTCTAAGAGCATGTTTTGAGACTTGAGATTCTGAAATGCTAAAACCCACTCTTTGAGTTCAATTACAGAGAAATCATATACCACACAAGAAATCCTAATTACTATCGAAGTAGTGGATTAATGTAAGCTGTATGGAGAAGTGAAATGAAGAATGGATTTGAAGTTTGTTTTGGACTCACTCATTGGAAACCATCTTTTACCCTCATCGTCCTGTCCAATGGAATAACTTTAGACAATCAAAGGCAGAAGCCCTACTTCACCATCCTTAAGAAACACAGTTTTAAAGGCTCTTGTCCTTGTTTACTTGTATTCTTAAACTTACTAGTAACCATTCATTCTTTCACAGGCTTTCATAGACTCAAGTCATGAAGAAACACTCTTTACTCAACATTGCTTCTCAGAGTGAGTGGCATTCCTAGAGGCTGAGTTCCCTTGGGTAGTGGAATTTAATGCTGCATTTGCACAAAGAGGGACAGCTGTCCAGGTTCCTCCAGCTTTCCACTTGTGAGCTGACAGTTCTGTGGAGGAGATTAATGACAGAGCGAAGCCTCAGTGTGCCCTCATGGGCCACAGACATTTGCTGTGGCCGTGCCAACCTCACTTTCTGCTGAGAGTGAAGGCTCTTTGCATGAGCAGAGCTGGGGAAGGAATGGAGCCATCATGCCAGGGCACAGATACCTCAGTGATGAGGACATCATATGACCGGATTGTCTTGTGGTTTCCCTGGAGAAGTATGCGAGACCCACAAGAAAGCTCTGCTGGAAATTCAACATCCTGCTCCAATTTAGATAGTTTATGATCTCAGATAATACAGGATATTTTAGTCTCAAAAGACTTGCTTTATAAATTAATATAAATGTATACTTACATGATTGGGTTTATTATTTATTATAGAAATAACCAAATCTGAAAAAACAAAATAATGATTAATCCTCAATTTATACAGTCATGGGATCTGTCCCATCTGCTCCCATCTGCTTCATCTTTACTTTTAAAATTTATGGTTTATTTAAAAACAAAAATCTCTGGTATGTTTTTGCATACTACTCAAATTAGTTTGCTCATTTCACAGAAACATCTTTTAAAGTTATATAACTTTCTTCCATTATCATGCCTAATTAATTAAAGATAGTAGCTTAAAACCAGCTATGGTAGCATATACCTGTATTCCAGCCCTTTGGAGTACACAGGAGTACTCCAAGTTTAAATCTAGCCTAGGCTACCTAGCATGACCCCTTTCTTGAAATATATGCTGATAAATAGAATTTTAGGACTAAAAAGAATATTTCTTTAATTTTTAATTCACAATTTATAACATTTTTCTGTCTCAGAATAGCTTTTAATACTTATTTGAATCAAGATCTAATCAAGATTTACATATTGATTTTGCTTAGTTAACCTTTTAAGTCTTCTTTAGCTTTTGGCAAGAGCTCTCTCTTCTTTCTTATTTCCAGATGACATTTATTTGTTGAACCATGTAATTTGCCTGAGATTCTGAATTTGGCCATTTGCATCTTTATGATATCATGTATGGATTGCACTGTTCCCATACTTGAAAGATACATTGTTATATGCATTGAACATAGTGCTGAGATTTATAATGACAACTACATTCAAGTGTATCATCTACTTTGATCACACTGATCTGGACAATCTCAGCTTTCTCTTTTTCCTTTTTCCTCTCCCACTAATCTTCCTCTGTCAGACTCCTGCTTTCTCATATGTGTGTCTGTATGTAGTATGTAGTATGTGTGTGTGTGTGTGTATGTGTATGTATGTGTGCCAGTGTGATTTTATGTAACTACATGAAATCTAAAATTTACAAACGAGAGAAAACATTTGATAATTCCTTTTCTGAATGTTTTTATAAACTGCTATTAATTCATACACCCCAATCCCACTCATCTCTCTGTCCCTCCATATGTGCTCTCCACCCTTGCAACCTCCTCTCAAAGAAAGCAACCAAACAATGAAACAAATAACATTTGGCCTTGGAAGCTGCGGTGTGTCTTGATGTGTCATACAGTTTTGGACTTTGCCCGAACAGCTTTACTTACAGATGTTCATTGCAGTCTGGTTTGAGGTTCAGAGTTCTGCTATACTATCAATACTGGATCTTCACTGGGTCTCCTCTCAGATGTCCTGTTGTTGCCCTGTGTCATGGAGATCCTGTAGCTTTAGATCTGCAGGACCTGCCCTTGCACTCTAGTGGTTCACGGATGCAGTAGACATTGGAGTGGGCCAACTCAAAGCCATGGATCTGGGCTGGGGTTGCAGGTGAGTTGCTCAGCCTGATAGCTCTCCTGTGCCCACACCACCAGGGCCAGCTCTCCAGCACTGCCCCAGCTAGCATGGCCCTCGGGGTCAGCATGCACCAGGACCTAACCATGGCTTTAGGTAGCAGTGCAGGCTACTCGCGTCAGTCTGCTCCTCACTACTTTCTCTTCATTGTGCATGCACTATTCTGCTTCTTCTTCTTCTTCTTCTTTCTCATCTCTTTACCACTTGCTTGTTGATCTTAGTGGTGCCCAGGCCTCCGGGTGTTTTCTGCCCTGCCAGTGCTGTATGTCAGTGGGTGGGGGGTCTTAGGGATGCTTTGCCCCCAACTGATTGGTTATTCACATGCAGTTATTTAATAAAGGCAAGGTATGTTGTTGACTCCTAATTGCAGGCCAGCAACTTCCAAATACAGCTACTGGAGAGTTGAGGTTTACTTTCTGTATGTCTATTTATTCACATGGTCTTATTTGATCATTCCAGTCTATTGTAGTTATTTTTCTCTTAGATGCATGGGTTTTATCACTGTTTTCCAGAAAAAGCTACTCCAAGTTGGATTCTTTGTCCTCTTGAAACAATATTTAATTTGAAAAAAATGTCCTTAACATCATTTTCAGTAAAACCTTCAAGCTCATCTTTTATACTTTTTATATCACACCTTGTAGCTATTTGTTAGTCAAAGGGACCAAGATTTTTTTCCATGCATGCCATTTTCAGAATAAATCTGAGAACTTAGTGCAGTCTTGATAAATGAACTATACTTACTCTAGACTCATCAAAGGACAGTCAGGATATACATATATTAAAATAGAACAATATTACTGCTTGGTAGTACACACCTTTAATCCTAGCACTCAGGAGATGAAGGCAGGCATATCTCTGAGTTCAAGGCTGGCCTGATCTACAGAACAAATTTTAGGACAACAAGGGCTATATAGAGAAACCCTGTCTCTGGGGGGGGGAGAGAGAGAGAGAGAGAGAGAGAGAGAGAGAGAGAGAGGGAATAGAGATAGATTATAAACCCTAACAATTCAGTCATCATCTTTGATTTCACTAGTATTTTTTTCTTCTTTGTCTGAGAACCATAGTGCCAACTGGCACCAGTATAACTACATTAGATTTGGCATGCAGATGTGCCACACTTAAGTTCATTCAATGAACCATTTCAACTCTTCCCTCAGTCCTGAAAAGCAGCTCTGTGATGCTCTCGCTACCCCTGGCAGCCAGGGGTCCTATGCTGAGCTATCCTCTTCTTTGAAGGGCTCTCCTGACTGTTTTTGTCTGCCTCAGTGTTTGTTCCTCTACCCTCCTGTCCCAGGGCTTCCCTGTGGCAGCCAAGTCATAACAGATTCTGTAGAATTCAGATGTTAAGAAGGACTGGTTAGTTCTCACAAATAAACTTTGATCAATGAAAGAGAGGGAGCAAATCTGACTCCCTCTTCTACTCACAAACAACTTCTTGATGCTTTCCAACAAGTGCCTTGCAAAGCCAAGGAAACAGATGTTTTGCCTTCCCAGTGAGCTCTGCAGAATCTGTCATGCACTAATCCTCTTTGCCTTTACACCTCTGTATCCCCTCAGTCTTGCCTTCTTCCATTCTTTCACCCCCCCAAAATGAAATGCTTATAGGAATTTTGATTTTATTCTATAGTGATCCCATTTCAAAGCTATTTTCCTGTTTTCTTTTTTCATCTGTAGATGA
This sequence comes from Tokudaia tokunoshimensis, assembly GCA_036184795.1. Taxonomy (NCBI): domain Eukaryota; kingdom Metazoa; phylum Chordata; class Mammalia; order Rodentia; family Muridae; genus Tokudaia; species Tokudaia tokunoshimensis. The sequence goes on from BTHU01000016.1 coordinate 83,240,267, forward strand.
TTACAAAACAAATTCAAATCATTTTCAACAAAACTACTGAAAGTTGTTCCTTCCTCCAGATACATTTGGTATTATTTGAAATAAAACACCCATCTGGTCATAAAAACAATTTGATACTCAAGATTTATTTCTTACCTCCAACTTTTAATTTGTTCAGCATATTTATGTTGTTACCAAGTCAGACTACAAAGAATAAGAGAAATTTTAGTCAGGGAAGTCATGTTCTCTTCCAGCTTTTGTCCTTCCTCCTCCCTCTTTCCCTGTGGGAGTGACTAATTATCTGCTTTGGTTTAGTTTAGCCTTTCATATCTTCTTGGATATATGAACATCAGTGGGCATTTCCTGATAACTTTAGATGCATTGACTGGTTGGCAAAACATAACTGGGGTGATCACGTACAATGATTAGTTGCCTAAATGTTTTTAGCTACTTAGACACATGATGTGATTTACAGAGAATAAATATGTAGATAAATGAGCATTTCCCAAAAAATATTGTTAAGGGAGATAAAGCAGTTGCAGAAGTATGTATAGGAGGGAGTGGAGAATTAACCAATCAGTGAAAAACTGAACATAATGCAGATATTAGCTGTAGATACGCATCCTCCTGCCTGTCCTGTATCTATCATATCATTATAGAGTGACATCCGAATTACAGAAAGGGAGTTGGGATTGCTGAAAGGAATTTGGAGAACATACACCATATGGTTTTGTGTCAGAAAATAATTAAAATAAAGAGTTTGGCATCACTGTCAGGAATTCCATTGTCTTGTCATCAGTGTAACGTGAGTTGGGAGATATTAATGACTAACTGTGCAAATGAGAATCCTGGTGATTTGCTGAGTGGCTCTTCAACAATCAGTGGGGGATTCTGAAACAATGTTGAGTTACAGAAGGCACTGCAAAATTACACCTTTATTGCTGTGTATGTATGTCTTATGCCTTTAAATGGCAAGTAGAAGAGAGAGCTGAAGGAATCTATGTAGGAGTGATGGAGTTGGGAGTGATTTTTTTAATGCCTCCCTATTCCCCTTCTTGGCTAGAAAAAGAAGAAAAAAGAAAAAAAGTAAAGTAAATACAGATATACACACCCCCATTCTTTTCAGAGATATTTCAGACTAAAGAGAATAAAAAATGCAAGTACATATTTCATTGTTTAAAACTCAGATCTTAATATGTCCTTGGTACTCAAATAGAGAAATAAAATAGAAACCTGACAAAAAAAATCAAACCAACTTTTAACTCCAAATCTCAAAGCAAAAAGCAAAGCTCAAAACAAATCTTGCACTGAGACTAACAACAAACACACTCCTTTGTCTTCCATGACCTCTCAATGCTCAGGACTCCCGCTAACTCCTTTGTTTAGAGGGAGATATAGTTATATAAGAAAACCTTTTACAGAACATGCAGTACCTGCAAAGATGGAGTTGTAGATTGAAGAAATTAAGGAAAAACAAAGGAAGCAGTTTGTGAATCTAAGACAATAATAATAACAATAATCATGATGATGATAATGAGGATAATAATCATAAATTTATTCCTTGCCAAGATCTATCTGAAGAACAAACAAGTTTAACTCAACTACAGTCCAGGTCATCTCCAGAGGTCTCCAATGTTGACATTTTCAGTGTCTGGTGAAAGCCCTATTTCTGATTCTTAGATGAGACTCTCTAGCTGTGACCTTCTTAATGGAAAGGGCAAGGCCACTCTTAAGTGTCTTTTTATGTTGGTACCAATCACTTTCATGTGGGTTTCACAGTCAGTGATTGGAAACTTTAATTATTTTCCAAAGGCCTCACCTCCTCATAACATCCTGGTGGTTTAAAGTTTGTCATGTGGTTTTAGAGGGACCAAGATATTTGGACCACTGCAGGAACCGTTCTGCTTCCCATAGAAGCCAACCATTATCCACCCATCAGTGCATTTACATAGCATATCAGAATTCTCTACATCAGTGGTTCTCAACCTTTCTAAGGCAGTTTTTAATATTGTGGTGACTCCCAACCATAACATTATTTTTTTGTTGCTACTCCATAACTGCAGTTTTGTCACTGTAATGAATTACATTGCAAATATCTGACATGCAGATGGTCTTAGGTAACCCCTATGAAAGGGTCATTTGACATACCCACCAAATGGGTCATGACTGACAGGCTGAGAACCTCTGCTCTAGATGATCAGGATTGATAGAATCTATACATTTTAAAAAGGGATTCACTACCCTGGCTTATACAACAGGAGTTGTACAATCCAAATGACTGCCTTCACCCCAGAAAATCTGAGAAAACAGTAGTGGCTAAGTATACAAAACTAGCCTACAAACTTCCTGGAGAGTTGCTGGTCTTTAGTCTACCATGAAAGGTCAGAGAAGGTAGTCTGAAGTCAGTGGAGGACAGAAACAGCATTGCTACATGGCAACTGTAGTAATCGATTTCCTACCAGCAAAAAGTGAAGGCAGGCAAGTAGCAACACTTTATCAGACTTACCTATAACTGGGCCACACTTAGAAGGTGCTACCCACTCTGATAAGGTAATCTCAGTTAATCTTTTCAGAAATATTATCACAGATCAGTGCAAACCTCAAGCTGACATCCAAATTAAACATCACACATGTATACCACACCAGGGTGTTTCCCTCAACCTATTACCCTGTTGATCTGGTAGGAGACGCTGGGAGAGAGGCATGGCTTACATATGAGTCTAAAGTTCTTTTGTATTTTTTTCTCTCTCATTTTTCTTTGCTTTTACTTTTGAACATCTTAATTCTTTGAGAGTTTTTTACATCATCTGATTGGATTCAGTCCCTTCTTCCAACTTTCTCGATCCACCTTCTCTTCTCTGCCTATCTAACGTGTGTCCATTTTTGTTGTTTAAAATACATCAAGACCAATTTGAGGTGCTCAAATATTCTTACATGTGTAGCCTTCCACATACTTATCTCTCTCCTCTCTCCCCTCTCCCCTCCTGCCCTCTCCCCTTCTGCCCTCTCCCCTCTTCATTAGAAGCTAACAATTGCCAAAAGCTTCATGGCCAGGGGTGGAATTTCATGCTCAATTCCCATCTCCGTGATGAGATTTGTTCTGGCTTGGTTTGCACAGCTTTGAGCATGCTGCAGCAACTACCGTGAGGTCACATGTGCAGCTGCCCTGCTGTCCAGAAGACACTGTTTCCTTGTAGTCATCCACTGCCTCTCCTCTCTCCTCTCTCTCCTCTCCCCTCTCCCTTTCTACCCCTCTTCCATTAGGATGCCTGAGCCTTGGGAGGAGGATGGTGTAATATAAATGTTCCATTTAGGACTCAAAATTATGTAGCTTCTTATTCTCATTGCCTTTCCAGTTTTGGGTCTCTGCTAATTATTATCTACTGCAATTAGAAGCTTCTTAGGTGAGGATCAAGAGCTGCATTGTTCTGTATCGGTGTTTGTGAATGTAAGCTTTGGAATGCTTTTGACAATTTTACTTGTCTCACTCTTTCACAGAGATGTGAATTGTTAAAATTTTCCATTGTTTTATTCTTATCTGTTTTATGATTGCTGCCCTCTTCTTTTGCTCCAAGAAGAACACTTTCTTCTACCATCTCTTGTCTTGTCTACCAGCATTTGTGTTCAGCTCATCTATATGTCAAAAGACATCATCTCTGAAGGGATTATGAAATGGATTCCGTTCTTAGTACATAGCCTCTTGTCATTAGGATGGAGTGACGGTCCCCTGGCACTTTCAGTACCATGTAGATTCTATGTAGGGTTTCTGGGGAAATTGAAATGTCTTGCTTTTAAACTTCCTGGAATGCTTTCCTCCCCCCAAATATTTTACATCTTCAATTAACTGAAAGCTTGGAATGTAGGGACCATAGGTAAGTTGGGCTGAGCAGCACTAAAAATATACATGGTCATATCTGGTAATAATTCTTTTATCAATCAATTCACACAATGTCAATCAGAAGAAGAGCTAGAAGGAAAGACTACATGTCATAACATATAACACATTAAATATTCCTATGATCATATTATGAACACTTCTCTCTTTAGGGCTATCTATAATTTTACAGAATACTGAGTGCAAAATTTTATGAATTCCATGGTTCAGTTCACGATGACACCGCTATTAAGCACCACTAGAAAGGCTTTGGAAATTGTTTCCCAGACCAAAACAGTTAAATTTTGACAGAATAAGAGGACTAGAAGTCAGTTTTTGACACTGAGTTCTGCTTATTTCATTTCACTAGGCTGCTTATTAACTGAATTCCAGACATTTTTGGCTTCCCAGCAAGAATTTATAATAGTTTTTACTAGAGTTTTGCAAGTTATATCGCCTAATTAACCTTTAGCAATACCTCAGTTCTCAGGTTACAGGGGAAATCTTCCTGTATCAGGGATCAAGTGGGATGGGTCTTTAAAGGTCAGAGCATTATCCTTAAGTGCTGAGATTGTGACTAGATGATTTGGAAGTGAAGAAACCAAGAGCAATCTCAAAGAAGCCATATTCAAACTCATGTTTATTCATACGTCTTAACATTGACTTTGGTAAATATGTGTCTGCAGAATTTTCAAATTAGTGACTATCAGTTGGGGGGAGCATTTCAAAAACAATTAAAATTTAAATATTATTTAAAAATATGTAGAAAGTCCCAGTCAAGTACCTTGGCAATTAAGGTGATTATCTAAGCCATAATCAGTATTACCTCATGAATATTTCCCGAAAGAACAGAATTGAAAATGTCCTCTTTCTTCCATTTTCTCTTAGACTTTTACTAAAATGTATTTATAGTTAATAATAAAAGTTCCACTCTGTATTCAGTTTTAAAATGTTTTAATGTATGAATTGATGTATGTAAAATATAGATTATTAACATAGTGTTCACCATTATTTTGAAGTGATCGTGATATCAGTCAGTAAAAATCTATAAAAATAAAATCAAAATCGCTCACAGCTTATTGCATGCAGCTGGCACACCTCACCAGAGAACTTTCTTTCTGCTGTGGATGATGGTCAACACAGAAATTCATAGCTCATCAAACTACAGAGAATAAGGGTCTCTGCTGCGAATGGGACAAATGTATGACAGCTATACACAGGTGTAGGAACTATCTTGGAAGAGGGAACAGGAAGACTTTAAGAGCCAGAAGTGTGTGTTTATGTGGGGCAATACAATGAAACAATATCTTCTAGACATGACAGGACCACACATCAACAGCATCTGTGGTTGCATGCAAAAGTCCCACATAAGCTAGAGCCAGAACATTCTAATATGGGATAAGAATGGGATCTTAAGATCTTCCCCTTTTTTCCTATATTTTTCCTTAAACTCCTTTCCTATTTTCTACTTTTTTGTAAATGCCAAATACTTTCTGACAAACTTTCATATTCTTTGACTATGTCTCACACACCGATGTTTGAAAGAAAATGCAATATAAGAACCTCGACTCTTTCTTTCTGTGGTTTTGAGAATTAAATACTTCAGATAAACATGACCAGCTCTGTGTAGAAGGCTAACTAGTGCCAGTTTGACCAAGATTGTCTTTGTTTTAAGATTGAAAGTTATACACGGCTGGAACATACTCCATCCTTGGCAAGATGGGATATGTTGGTCTATATACTGCTTAGAACAGTGGTTCTCAACCTTCCAAACACTGCAAAACTTTGATACAGTTCCTCATGTTGTGGTGACCTCCAACCATAAAATTATTTTTTGTTGCTACTTCACAACTGTAATTTTGCTACTGTTATGAATTATAATGTGCATATCTGTTATTTCTGATGGTCTTAGGAGACCCCTGTGAAAGAATCATTTGACCCCCAAAAGGGTAGCAACCCCCAGGTTGAGAACTGCTGACTTAGAAGAACAAAAGCTCAGGATTATATGAGCTGATCTACATTATTAGCAGCATAGTAAGCACGGGCATATTTCCCACAACTCACTTGGCTAGTATATTTAGCAACTTTGTGAATGGCTCTTTCACTTCCCCCATCCATAGCCTGCAGATATTCATTTCATTATATAATTATATGTCAAAACATTTCACTTTAATATTGTTGTCATATATTTCTTGGAAGAGATGAGGATTTACTTAGGGACATATGAGAGGAGACAGAGGGTACCATATAAGACTTCTGTCACTGTAATAAAATGCACAACACAGCATACTTATGAAGAAAACGAGTGCCATTTAGCTTGCACTTTTAGAAGTTGGGAGTCAAAGTGACATAGCCCAGACTCTACAGTGCAGGCTGTTTCTACGTGCAGATGGTAATGATGGCAGCCTACAAGAAAGTACATGATTTTATCCTGGCCCAGAACTGGAAAGCTGGATAAATCAGGCTTGTTCCTTTTAAGTAAACCACCTTTAGAGAACTTTCAAAATCATCCCCAAGGATGAAGTGTTAGCTTTTGATTACCACTACCATCTCCTTCAGAATTATGGGATACCTGGAGACCAAGTTCTGAGATACAATGGACCATACAAATCATGTTTACACCACGGTGGGTTCTACAAACATAGAGCACCAAGCAAACTTTTATCCCCTTCTTCCTCCAACCATGTGAATAATTGCTTTAAAATACTGAGGTCTGGTGTTTTGATCAAGATATCTTATTTTTTTTAAACTTAAAATTAATATCTAGGGATTTTTGTTGTCCTGAAGAATCTAAGGAAGTATAGTGCTATTTTAAATTTTAACCCATAATGACAAGAATCTATTAAATTTAAATTCACATTCTTGGTAAATGTAGCAATATTGTATGATTCATTTTTAGGGGATTTGTCTATTGTCTTCACTGTTTCTTCAGTTTAACCACTATTTTCTAATTTACCTAATGACACATCACATAATCATGATTTGGTCTTAAATAAAGCTTTCTTTAATTGCTATGGATAGATTGCTTACTTATCTGTCAGAAAGGATCATAAATATAAACAAATGTTAAGAAAAATCTTAAAATGATGCGTTAATGATTTCTGATGTTAGTTCTTTGAGATGTCCAAATCAGTACCAGGACCACGAGTCTCTGCAAGCTCTTGTACCTTACAGTTTGCTCTTTTCCTTTCTTACGTGTATTTCTAGTTGCATTTAGTACATTCTGGGAGTCTCTGTTCTTCCTTAAATGCACACTCATTTTCTTTCTTATACATAGAAACAGACAATTCTGTGCTAGAGAAATATGACTTGATTTGTATTCTTACACTTTCCATTCTTTCTTAATCAAAATTCCCCAAGCCTGTTTTGCCATTGTGGAGAATTAAATTTATCTTACCATCCTGTTACCTTATTTATGGTCTACCCACTCGAGTTTCCCCCCCACTGTAATATCCCATATATCCATTCCTCTGTGTATGTGTGTAGGTACTTGTCTGTGTAACCTGTTTACCTTGTCAAGACTCAGACAAGGATACTATATCCCATTACAGAGAAAATAGGTACACAGGTAAAATTGCCTTTAATATCAGTCTTTCTTTCTTTCTTTCTTTCTTTCTTTCTTTCTTTCTTTCTTTCTTTCTTTCTTTTTTTATTTATTTGCATTCCAAATCATTTCCCCTTTCCCGTTTCCTCCCTCCCCGAAAGTCCCATAAGCCCCCTTCCCTCCCTCTTTTCTCCATTCAACCCCCTCTCACTTCTCTGTCCTGGCGTTCCCCCTACATCCAGTCTTTCCAGGACCAGGGGTCTCTCCTTCCATCTTCTTAGAAATCTATTGATATGCAAATTGTGTCTAGGGTATTCCGAGGTTCTGGGTTAATATCCCCTTATCAGTGACTGCATACCATGTGTGTTCTTTTGTGATTGGGTTACCTCACTAAGGATGATATTTTCAAGTTCTGACCATTTGCCTAGGAATTTCGTGAATTCATTGTTTTTAATTGCAGAGTAGTATTCCATTGTGTAGATATACCACATCTTCTGAATCCATTCCTCCGTTGAGGGACATATGGGTTCTTTCCAGCTTCTGGCTATTATAAATAAGGCTGCTATGAACAAACCATATAAAGTATCTTGGCGTGACTCTAACCAAACAAGTGAAAGATCTGTATGACAAGAACTTCAAGTCTCTGAAGAAAGAAATTGAAGAAGACCTCAGAAGATGGAAAAATCTGCCATGCTCATGGATTGGCAGGATTAATATAGTAAAAATGAGCATCTTACCAAAAGTAATATACAGATTCAATGCAATCCCCATCAAAATCCCAACTCAATTCTTCATAGAGTTAGAAAGAGCAATTCAAAAATTCATCTGGAATAACAGAAAACCCAGAATAGCTAAAACTATTCTCAAGAGTAAAAGAACCTCTGGGGGAATCAGTATCCTGGACCTCAAGCTGTACTACAGAGCAATAGTGTTAAAAACCGCATGGTATTGGTACAGTGACAGGCATGTAGATCAATGGAACAGAATTGAAGATCCAGAAATGAATCCACACTCCTATGGTCACTTGATCATTGACAAAGGAGCTAAAACCATCCAGTGGAAAAAAGATAGCCTTTTCAACAAATGGTGCTGGCTCAACTGGAGGTCAACATGCAGAAGAATGCAAATTGACCCATTCTTATCTCCTTGCACTAAGCTCAATTCCAAGTGGATCAAGGACCTCCACATAAAACTAGACACACTGAAACTAATAGAAAGGAAACTAGGGAAGAACCTTGAACATATGGGCACAGGGGAGAATTTCCTGAACAGAACTCCAATAGCTTATGCTCTAAGATCAAGAATAGACAAATGGGACCTCATTAAATTACAAAGTTTTTGAAAGGCAAAAGACACTGTCAAAAAGACAAAGCGGCAACCAACTAACTGGAAAATGATGTTTACCAGCCCTACATCTGACAGAGGGCTAATATCCAATATATACAAAGAACTCAAGAAGTTGAACTCCAGAGAGGCAAGTAACCCTATTAAAAAATGGGGTACAGAGCTAAACAAAGAGTTCTCACCTGAAGAATATCTAATGGCTGAGAAGCACCTAAAGAGATGTTCATCATCCTTAGTCATTAGGGAAATGCAAATCAAAACAACCCTGAGATTCCATCTCACACCAGTCAGAATGGCTAAGATCAAAAACACAGGAGACAGCAGTTGTTGGCGAGGATGTGGAGAAAGAGGAACACTCCTCCACTGCTGGTGGAATTGTAAGCTGGTACAACCACTCTGGAAAGCAGTCTGGCGGTTCCTCAGAAAACTGGGCATGACACTCCCGGAGGATCCGGCTATACCACTCCTGGGCATATACCCAGAGACTTTACCTGCATGCAATAAGGACACATGCTCCACTATGTTAATATCAGTCTTTCTATTCCTGTATTAATCGACATTTACAAGACATCACTTTCTTACTATTTCTTTCTTCTTTTTTTAAATCTACTGCTCCTGCCCCATCTCTCACATTCATGAGAACAAATCTCTTCTCAATACATCCTGGGACACTAGGTGGGTAGTAAATTCTTTTGAGCACAGAGATGAATATTAGGCAAGCTAGAAGTATTGGTGTTCATTGAGATACCTATTATTTTGACTTCTACGAAGGTAAATTAAAGAAGCAGTACTTGACTTGCCAACTGAAGACATTTTCATCAAGGGGGCAGATTATATTTGACATTGAAACCTTAATTCCACAAGCAACTCTGACACATAAGTCCCAAACTTGAGTAAATGTTATTTTTATGCTGTCAAGTCAGTTATAAAGAAATTCCAGTCATTATATTTTTACAGGAATACAAGATGAATTGCAATTATTACTCAAGAAATTATGGCCTAAGAGATGATTTTAAATGTGACTGATGCCTTCTTTTCATGCTTCTATTGCTATGAAGTACCTTGGAATATAAATTGATCACATGGAATTTCTAAATAATCACATATAACCTACATGCATGCACACACACACACAAAACACACACAAACACACACACACAACACACACACACACACACACACAATTGCAATGTATTTTCTACGCTGAGAAATTAAGAGAGCAGACTCTTGGTTTTTAAGATACATTTAAAATTTATTTTACTGTTTCTTCAGCATTTTTGTACTGTGTCTACACTTTCAAGATAAATTACAATTTTAAAGATAGTGTATTTACAGCAAGAACTAAAACTCTATGAGTCCTCTCACTGTGAAAGCATAAAGACCCAAGTTCAGATCCCCTTGGCATCCAGACAAAAATGTGGGCATGGCTGCATATCTACAACCTCAACACTATGAAGGCAGAGACAGTAATGCTAGGGCTTGAGAGATAGCCAGCCTAGCTCCAGGCTCAGTGAGAGATCCTGTCTCAAGGGAACAAGGTGAAGAATAAGAGATAAAAAATCCTGATGTTCTCAGAGGGCCTTCATATTCATATACAGGTACATGTTCATGCACATGAGAATACATATGCACTATGTATAATGAACACACACACGTGCATACACACACACACACACACACACACACACACACACACACACATACCACCACCACCACCACCACTACCACCAAGAAGTCTGGGAGGTTTGTCACCAAAGCTTTGTTCTTGTTTGTTTCTTATTGTATTTTTTTTTATTGAGTTACATAAACACGTTTCACATATTCATCCATCGAATCTGAATGATAATTGTTCAAATAAGTTTACTTCAATAAGATATCTTAAATTTATATTTTCAAACAGGCACTAAGAATATAATTTTTACAAAAATAATGTTTTTCTCAACTGGGGGCTGTGCCTAACCTCTGGATATGGTCTCTACAGGTTTTCTCTCCCCTTTGTTGGGTATTTCAGCTAATGTCATCCCTGTTGGGTTCTGGAAGTCTCTTGATTTCCTGGCATCTGGAACTTTCTGTTGGATACTTCAATTATACTATTCCCCACTGCTACACACCTCTGTTCACTTTCCTGACCCTCTGTACTTCTCCCCAGTCTCCTCCCACATCAGATCCTACCTACCTTCCCTCCCCCTCCTCTCTTCCTCCCTGGTTTTTTCCCTACCTCTACCTCCCACGATTATTTTCCCCCTTCTAAGTAGGACTGAAGCATCTTCCTTCTTGAGTTTCATATGGTCTGTGAGTTGCATCATGGGTATTTCAAGATTTTTTCCTAATATCCATTTATCAGTGAGTACATACCATGCATCTCAAAATTAATAACCCAGAATTGCTCCTGTCTAAAGGAAATGCAGGGACCAAGAGTAGAACAGAGACTGAAGAAAGGCCATCCAGAGACTGCCTCACCTAGGGATGCATCCCATCTGTAGACACCAAACTGAGACACTATTGTTGTTGCCAAGAATAGTTTGCTGACAGGCTCTTGATACAGCTGTCCCGTTAGAGGCTCTGCTAATACAGATGTGGATGCTCTCAGCCAACCATTGGGCTGAGTATGGGGACCCCAATGGGAGAGTTAGGGGAAAGACTGAAGGAGCCTAAGTGTTTTGCAACCCCATAGGAAAAACAATATCAACTAACCAGACCCCCCCAGATATACCAGGGACTAAACCACCAACCAAAAAGAATCCATAGAGAGACCCATGGCTCCAGCTGCATATGTAGCAGAGGATGGCCTTATCAGGAATCAATGGAAGGGGAGGCCCTTGGTCTTTTAGAGGCTCAATGTCTCAGCATAGGGGAATGCTAGGGCCATGGGGCAGGAATGGGTGGGTGGGTGGGGGAGCACCCTCATAGAAGCAGGGGGGAGTAGGGATAGGATAGGGTTTTTTTTGGAAGGGAAATCAGGAAGGGGGATAACATTTGAAATGTAAAGTAATAAAATAACCAATAAAAATTATTTCACTTACATAGAAAAATTAATTCCATTTGCTGAGTACTGTCTTTTAAAATTTCTTCTTGTTATAGTAACTTAAAAAGATTTGTCAATAGTAAACATTAGTTAGCATGGCTTGTAAAATGACCCTATAATGGCATGCGCTTTGGATAGTTCACTCAGTCCCTAACAAAGCTAGGAAATATAGTTATTTAATAATACCAGGGGCAATAAAATAAACACACAAACAATTTTAATTACTTTTGAGTAATAAAAATACTGAGTCTGGTATATGCCTCATTAGTATTTAGCCTTGTATCCTTGAATGCAGCTAATCTGAGATTACTTAACAATGGTCCTCAAATACACAAAATGGGTCAATGTTCTGGGTCAGGAGGGTGCTTCTTCTCTCTAACCAGCTCCCTGCACCTGGCTACTTTGCCATTCCTAAATCACCATTTTTGTCTCCATAAGGCTGGCTCATACTCTCTATTCTAGCACGAAAGTAAAGAGAGGCTCCATGGCTACAGACTTACTTTGTAAATTGAAGGTCACTCTGACCTTGCAAACAGCACTGACATTAGCATGATTGTTTTAACATTCATGGGAACACATCTAACCTTGGGGTCCTTGAGAAACAGTCTCCACATTGGCAGCTGCGTGTGGACCTCACGTATGTTGAAGTGACCAAATTTGTGTGATTGTGACCAGGGGACAAGGCTATAGATTATGCCAGGTCCTACTGTTGCAATGTGTAAGCAGTTTCATGGAGTTTTTGTGGGGACAGATCAAAATAAGTTAGAAACCAAAGCCTCTATAAAATGCATTTGTGGAAGAATCACAGCTGAGTTATAGTTGAGCAGAGAACTCAAATTTTATCTGCTAGCATTTTTAACCTTTTGATTGGTAGAGAATAAGGATTTGTAAAGTAAATACATTCCAAAGGAATTTGTTGTTATTGTTTTAAATCTGTTTATCAGGTTGTAAGGTCTGACACAGAGCTGACAGGAATGCCTTTTCTGGGGCTAAAGCTTGCCTGAGGGAAACTGTAATTAGACTGGATCAGCCTGTGTTGACAGCCTTGTTCCTGGAATTCTCTTTCACATGTACCGATACAGTAATGTAGGCTACTGAATGGTTCCCCTGCCTTTCTTTGTAAAGGCAGAACAGAAATCTTTCAGAAAGTCAAGGAGTACCCCCGCCCTGTGTAGATTATGATATGCTAAGAAACCTGTGGGATACCAAGGGCTCCGGATGAAGGTTGTTGTTTGTGAAAGGTTGGTTAGTGATATATCCAACATTCTCATTCATACCCAGCCCCATTGCTGTTTTATAACACACACAGAACCTCTACAGATGGAAACAGCTTTAACAATGCCAATGAATACTTAATTGAAAGTGTCAGGCTTCTTGACCCACAAAGCCCTGAACGATGTACTCTTTCTCTTTGATTTATATATAAATGTAGAAAAGTGTGCTTGCAACAAAAGCTCAGTGCCTTTTTGTGAAATATCATAAAGATACTTCATAATCAAAAATCTTGTACAAAGGGCATTCCAGTTACAGGTGAATGGGTAACTCCATAGGGAATTTTTTCTATCTTGATACAATCACACCATTTATAGCCTTGACAATATTGCTAATAGACTCAAGAGTCATATTATTAAGACTCTGTGGGGAAAAAAGAAATTATATTTCTATCATTTCTATGAGCAGATCAATACCAAGAATTAAAACTATTGTTGTATTGGGATATGTAGAATCATGATTTGATCAATCAACAATTTCATTCATAAAATTTTCTAACAGGAGTGGGTGGAGACTTTCTCCAATAACACAACACAACACAGCACAACAACACAAAACAAAACAAAACAAAAAGACATCCTCAATGTAGGTAATTCTAAAAGTATATTGTGCCGTTTGCATCTGCAGGGATAGAGATAAACTGCTGTGCAGGACTGAGCTCTGCACCTGTAGTTCAGACCTGAAGATCTAGAGCTATGACTGTAAGTAGGTGGCCAAGGGTGAGATTTCCTGTTTCTGGTCTTCTGGTCCTGACCTTCACTCCTAGCAACTGGGGAACTAGAGCGTGAATGAGGTAGGGATCTCAGTTAGGAAGCCCTAGAGTCCATTATCTATCTGTCTATCTGTCTGTCTGTCTGTCTGTCTGTCTGTCTGTCTGTCTGTCTGTCTATCTATCTATCTATTTTTTTTTTTGCCAAATATCTACAAAATTCTATTTCTCTTCCATTTGGGGTAGATTGGGCCCTACAACAACAACAACAACAGCAAAAACAAAAACTGGGTTTAGATTATTTGCTCAATACCTAGGCAAGTTTTTGTGGGGATTGATGTCAACACTTTAGGGAAGAGTAAATGCTTCCTTTGAGTGAACTGGATTGAATTTTCCCCTTTATTAGCTCCATGACTTTGAGCACTTATGTAATACTGTAAGCCACAGTGTCCTCAAATGGATATTGTAAGCATAGTCACCTCATGGAAATTCTTGAGCTTTAAGTTATGCAATCTATATAAAGATTTGGTAGGGTATGGAACATTTAGTCAGTGGCCAATAAACAATCTCTTTTCTGTGTGTGATTCAGAGATGAAATATTTCTAATGCCTTTCATAATGAGGAAGCACCGTAGTGAAGTTGGGGAGTTTGTTACACCGCATAAATCACTGATGTTGGTAGCTTCTGGAAAAGTTGTTTTGCATGGCTAAAATTCCATTTTCATTCTCCTCTAGAGCAACTGTCATGGATGGACGTGTTTAGATGTTTTTGAGTATTGGACACAACCAATCTTGAATTCCTAACTTGGAGAAGTTGGTAGTTATCTGGGGAAGAACCTGGGTTTCAGGGAGACTGTTGTCAAAGAGACCAGCTTTTCAATCAGCTCTGCCACAAGGACTGACTCACTTTCTTCAGCCTCCTTGAGCATCGTGATACAGGAGAAGCCATCCTCTGAGGTAGCACGAAATAATGCTATGAAGTCTTGTTTGTGGGTGCGGGGCCTCAGTAGAATTGGGTTGCCATTTTTCTTTTCCAGTCTGTGTAATTATAATCCAGTAGATCCTTTTCATTTTCAAAGCAATGTTTGGTCATACACCAGTGAAGCCTTTTCAATATACAAATTCAGGATTTTCTTCCCTTTCTTGTTTTTGAATTATATTATAATTGTTTAAATTAAAATCTAAATTTATTGGCACTTCCTACAACTGGAATGCCCTCAAATTCTTCTGAAATTTTGGGGTTTCTTTTCTCCCCCTCTCCCTTCCTCTCTCTTCCTTTGTCCTTTTTCGTCTTCTTCTTCTTCTAGTTTTTTTTTTAGGTTGTGTATTCTACAATGAGTCAATGAATCTTACTTTAATATAAAGAGCAGAAATGCAATCTCCTTTTAACAATTGCTGCAAAGTTTTATAGATCAATTTCCCATCATTTTGTAAAGATCCTGCTGAACTGTCAACTCCCAGGCTCCCCTGGCCTCTTTGGTAACACCCGGCCATCTCCTCATTGCATCTGCAGGTAATTGTGTCTTCTGTGGATCCCTTCACCTGTTCTAACATACTCTCTCTCTGGTTCTTAAGATTATTAACCTAAAGTCAGTGAAGGATTCGTCTGTTTTGCACACTGGATGGTGGTGGGGCAAAGGATACTATACAATGGGAAAACCATTTACATTGGATATTAAAACAATTGTAACTGCAATCCAGTGGCAGAACTGGGAAGTTTGTTAATTTCAACTGTCTCCATCACTTACCTGTCAGTCTCCTTCACTGTGTAGTTACCATGATTACAGATGCTTCCCTTTTTGGTCTCGTCAATACAGCATGTTTAGAGTTCTTGCCAGCCTTTGCCTAGTGAAGACCCTAAATCTTTTAAATATTAAATTAAGATCTTACACTTGAAAGGATTCTCTTTCCATTTTTGTTTTGTTTTGTTTTGAAGATTTACTCTGTAGAGTCTTTGGACTCTCTCTGTCATCACATCACTTAATGAAAAGTTGCAGCGACAGTGCCTCCTTTTTATACTGTCTATGTCATTTTCTGCTTTACCAAATGTAGAAATGCTTATTGTCAGGGTGTGCCCCCCCTGAGTGTGTGTGTGTGTGTGTGTGTGTGTGTGTGTGTGTGTGTGTGTGTGTATCGGAATGTGTACATTACTTATTTAGATTCTTATTCTTCACAGTTAATGCATTATATGCTTTTGGTACACTGTGTGCTTTTACATAGTAATGTTCCCTGATCCCCTTAAGCCCTTTATTCATCAAAAACATTCAGAAAGGTTAAGCATCTTGCTCAAAGGAACAAAGCTCTAACCACGAGGGCTCCTCTATAAACTTTGCTCAGGTTCATACCAAGCTTGTATAAGGATGCCCTAACTAAACTATATCCAATAGGTCTGTGTTTGTAGAATGGCACAGAAAAATTCCAAATGCTTCCTTACATATTGATTCACTTAACAAAACTAAATAATTGCCATTTCCTTTACAAAATGTGAATACAGAATTATAGACATATGTGCTAAACTCCATACAAGTAAAGAAACATTTGGTCTTGAAGACTGTTGAAATCTGATTTCTGGGGTTTTTGTCTGTGACTGGAGACTATTCTCTGCCACAAGGCTCCATACTAAGGTGGCGTAGGGAGATAACTAAACTCCCAGGACTGTGGACAGGCTTGGGAGTGCAGGTAGAACCACCCCTGCTGCTCAGAGGAATACACCCGCGCCCAGAACCCTCAAGCAGGAGCCTTCCAGTTTCTGTCTCCAGCTGGGGACTGTCCTCTGCCACAGAGCTCCATACCCAGGTATGGCACAGGGAGATAGCTAACCTCCTCGAAGTGCAGACAGGCATGAGAGTGGGGGGTAGGACCACCCCTGCCGCTCAGAGGAACCCACCCGAAACCCTGAGGACACAAGAACCCAGGGGCAGCCTGGGACAGGAGTCTTCTGATTTCTGTCTGTGTACAGATCTGATCCTGGGCCACAGAGCTACATATACAAATACCACCACGAGGGAGCTGGTCTCTCAGGAGAGCTTACACACCTGTATGCACAGGTAAGACCACCACTTCTCTTCAAATTCCTGGCCAAAGAGGGACCTGCTCAGAGCTATTAGGACACAGGAACCAAGGATCAGCTGGGGACAGGACGCTTCTGGTTTCTGTCTGCACACCTGAGCTGACACTGTACCACAGCTCGCCATACCTAATTTCCTCCCAGAGAGAAATGGTCTCCCAGCAGTACTGATACACAGGCTTGCAGGACAGATAAGCCACAATCAGAGACAGCAAGACCAGCTAATACCAGAGATAACCAGATGGCGAAAGGCAAACATAAGAACATTACCAAGAGAAACCAAGGGGACATGGCATCATCTGAACCCAGTTCTCCTACAACAGTGAGTCCTGGTTACCCCAACACACAGGAAAAGCAAGATTTGAATTTAAAATCACATCTGATGATGCTGATAGAGGATTTCAAGCCCTTAAAGAGGAAACACGAAAATCCCTTAAAGAATTACAGGAAAACACAAACAAACAAGTGAAGGAAATGAACAAAATTATCCAGGATCTAAAATTGGAAATAGAAAAAATAAAGAAATCACAAAGGGTGACAACTCTGGAGATAGAAAACCTAGGAAAGAAATCAGGAGTCATAGATGCAAGCATCAATAACAGAATACAAGAGATAGAAGAGAGAATCTCAGGGGCTAAAGGTACCATAGAAAACACTGACTCAAAAGTCAAAGAAAATGCAAAATGCAAAAAGCTTCTAATCCAAAACTTCTAGGAAATCCAGGACACAATGAGAAGACCAAACCTAAGGATTATAGGTATAGAAGAGAGCAAAGATTTCCCACTTAAAGGGCCAGTAAATACCTTCCACAAAATTATAAAAGAAAACTTCCCTAACCTAAAGAAAGAGATGCCCATGAACATATAAGAAGCCTACAGAACTCCAAATAGATTGGACCAGAAGAAAAATTCCTCCCGTCACATAACAATCAAAACACCAAGTGCTCTAAACAAGAAAGAATATTAAAAGCAGTAAAGGAAAAAGGAGAAGTAACATATAAAGGCAGACCTATCAGAATTACACCAGACTTCATACCAGAGACTATGAAAGGTAGCAGATCCTGGGCAGATCTCATACAGACCTTAAGAGAACACAAATGCCAGTCCTGGCTACTATACCTAGCAAAACTCTCAATTACCATAGATGGAGAAACTGAGATATTCCATGATAAAACCAAATTTACACAATGTCTTTCCATAAATCCAGCCCTACAAAGGATCATAGATGGAAAGTGTCAATTCAAGGAGGGAAATACACCCTAGAAAAATCAAGAAAGTAATCTTCTTTTAACAAACCCAAAAGAAGATAACCTCACAAACATAAAAATAACATCAAAAATAACAGGAAGCAGCAATCACTATTCCTTAATATCTCTTAACATTAATGGACTCAATTCCCCATAAAAAGATATTGGACTAACAGACTGGATATGTAAACAGGACCCAGCATTTTGCTGCATACAGGAAATGTACCTCAGTGTCAAAGACAAACACTACCTCAGAGTAAAAGGCTGGAAAACAATTTTCCAAGCAAATGGTTCCAGGAAACAAGCTGGAGTAGCCATTCTAATATCAGATAAAATCGAATTTCAACCAAAAGTCATCTAAAAAGATAAGGAAGGACACTTCATACTCATCAAAGGAAAAACCTACCAAGAAGAACTTGCAATTCTGAACATCTATGCTCCAAATGCTAGGGCACCCACATTAATAAAAGAAACTTTACTAAAGCTCAAAGCACACATTGCACCACACACAATAATTGTGGGAGACTTCAACACCCCACTCTCATCATTGGACAGATCAAGGAAACACAAACTAAACAGAGTCACAGTAAAACTAACAGAAATCATGGAACAGAAGGATTTAACAGATATCTATTAGAACATTTCATCGTAAATCAAAAAGAATATATCTTCTTTTCAGCACCTCATGGTACCTTCTCCAAAACTGGCCGTATAATCGGTCACAAAACAGACCTCAACAGATATAAGATGATTGACATAATGTCATGCCTCCTATCAGATCACTATGGATTAAGACTGTTGTTCAATAGCAACAAAAACAACAGAAAGCCCACGTACACATGGAAGTTGAACAATGCTCTACTCAATGAAGAAATAAAGAAATAGGGAAAGAAATCAAAGATTTTTTTTGTTTTTAGAATTTAATAAAAATGAAGCCACAACATACCCAAACTTATGGGACACAATGAAAGCACCGCGAAGAGGAAAACTCATAGCTCTGAGTGCCTCCATAAAGAAACTGGAGAGATCATACACTAGCACCCTAACAGCACACCTGAAACCTCTAGAACAAAAAGAAGCAAATACAGCCGATAAGAGTAGGCAGCAGGAAATCATGAAACTCAGGGCTGAAATCAACCAAGTAGAATCAAAAAGAACTATACAAAGAATCAACCAAACCAGGAGTTGGTTCTTTGAGAAAATCAACAAGATAGACAAACCCTTAGCCATACTAACAAGAGGGCGCAGAGACAGTATCCAAATTAACAAAATCAGAAATGAAAGGGAAAAATAACAACAGATACTGAGGAAATTAAAAAATCATCAGATCCTACTACAAAAGCCTATATTCAACACAACTGGAAAATCTGGATGAAATGGACAACTTTCTAGACTGATACAAAATACCAAAGTTAAATCAGCATCATATAGATCATCGAAACAGTCCCATAACCCCTAAAGAAATTGAAGCATTCATTGAAAGTCTCCCAACCAAAAAAAGCACAGAACTGGATGGTTTTAGTGCAGAATTCTATCAGACCTTCAAAGAAGACCTACTACCAACACTCTTCAAACTGTTCCACAAAATAGAAACAGAAGGAACACTACCCAACTTGCTCTATGAAGCCACAATTATGCTGATACCAAAACCATACAAAGACCCAACAAAGAAAGAGAACTTCAGACCAATTTCCCTTATTGATGCAAAAATACTCAATTAAATCTTGCCAACTGAATCTAAGAACACATCAAAATGATCATTCACCATGATCAGGTAGACTTCATCTCAGGGATGCAAGGATGGTTCAATATATGGAAATCTATCAATGTAATCCACTACATAAACAAACTCAAAGAAAAAAATCACATGGTCATTTCATTAGATGCTGAAAAAGCACTTGACAAAATTCAGCATCCCTTCATGCTAAAAGTCTTGGAAAGATCAGGAATTCAAGACCCATACCTAAACATAGTGAAAGCAATATACAGCAAACTAGTAGCCAACATCAAACTAAATAGAGGGAAACTTCAAGCAATCCTATGAAAATTAGGAACTAGACAAGGTTGTCTTCTCTCTCCATATCTATTCAATATAGTACTTGAAGTTCTAGCTAGAACAATCAGACAACAAAAGGAGGTCAAAGGGATATGAATTGGAAAGGAAGAAGTCAAACTATCATTTGTAGATGATATGATATGATAGTATACTTAAGTGTTCCCAAAAACTTTACCAGAGAACTCCTACGGTTGATAAAACAACTTCAGCAATGTGGCAGGATATAAAATTAACTCAAATAAATCAGTATCCTTCATATACTCAAAGGATAAAGAGGTTGAGGAAGAAATTAGGGAAATGACACCCTTCACAACAGCCACAAACAATATAAAGTATCTTGGTGTGACTCTAACCAAACAAGTGAAAGATCTCTATGACAAGAATTTCAAGTCTCTGAAGAAAGAAATTGAAGATCTCAGAAGATGGAAAGATCTCCCATGCCCATGAATTGGAAGGATTAATATAGTAAAAATGGCCATCTTGCCAAAAGTAATATACAGATTTAATGTAATCCCCATCAAAATTTCAACTCAATTCTTCATCTTGAATAATAAAAAACCCAGGATAGCTAAAACTAATCTCAACAATAAAAGAACTTCTGGGGGAATCAGTATACAAGACCTCAAGCAGTACTACAGAGCAATAGTGTTAAAAACTGCATGGTATTGGTACAGTGACAGGCAGGTAGATCAATAGAATAGAATTGAAGACCCAGAAATGAATCCTCACACCTATGGTCACTTGATATTTGACAAAGGAGCTAAAAGCATCCAGTGGAAAAAAGACAGCCTTTTCAACAAATGATGTTGGTTGAATTGGCAGTTAGCATGCAGAAGAATGCAAATCGATACATTCTTATCTCCTTGTACAAAACTCAAGTCCAAGTGGATCTAGAACCTCCACATAAAATCAGACACACTGAAACTAATAGAAAAGAAACTGGGGAAGAGCCTCAAGCACATGGGCACAAGGGGAAAATTTCCTGAACAGAACACCAATAGTTTATGCTCTCAGATCAAGAATTGACAAATGGGACCTCATAAAACTACATATTTTCTGTAAGGCAAAGGATACTATCAATAGGATAAAATAGCAACCAACAAATTGGGAAAAGATCCTTATCAACCCTACATCTGATAGAAGACTAATATCCAATATATACAAAGAACTCAAGAAGTTAGACTCTAGAGAACCAAATAACCCTATTAAAATGGGATATAGAGCTAAAGAGAGAATTCTTAAGTGAGGAATACTGGATGGCTGAGAACACCTAAAGAAATGTTCAACATCCTCAGTCATCAGGGAAATGCAAATCAAAACAATCCTGAGATTCTATCTCATGCCAGTCAGAATGGCTAAGATCAAAAACTCAGGTGACAGCAGGTGCTAGCGAGGATGTGGAGAAAGAGGAACACTCCTCCACTGCTGGTAGGATTGTAAGTTGGTACAACCACTCTGGAAATCAATTTGGCAGTTCCTCAGAAAATTGGACATAGTACTACTGGAGGACCCAGCTATACCACTCCTCGGCATATACCCAGAAGATTCTCCAACATGTAATAAGGACACATGCTCCACTATGTTCATAGCAGCCTTATTTATAATAGCCAGAAGCTGGAAAGAACCCAGACATCCCTCAACAGAGGAATAGATACAGAAAATGTGGTACATTTACACAATGAAATACTACCCAGTTATTAAAAACAATGAATTCATGAAATTCTTGGCAGATAGATGGAACTAGAAAATATCATCCTGAGTCAGGTAACCCTATCACAAAAGAACACATATGGTATACACCCACTGATAAGTGGATATTAGCCCAGAAGCTTTGAATATCCAAGATACAATTCATAGACCAAAGGGAACTCAAGAAGAAGGAAGACCAAAGCATGGATACTTTGGTCCTTCTTAGAAGGGAGAACAAAATATCTATGGGAGGAGATACAGAGATAAAGTGTGGGGCAGAGATGAAAGGAAAGGTCATCCAGGGACTGCCTCACTTGGGGATTCATCCCATATACTGTCACCAACCCCAGACACTAATGTGGATGCCAACCACCCCTTGCTGACAGGATCCTGATATAGCTGTCTCCTGAGAGGCCTTGACAGTACCTGACAATTACAGAGGTGGATGCTCTCAGCCAATCATTGGACTGAGCACAAGGTCCCCAGTGGAGGAGCTAGAGAAAGGACCCAAAGAGCTGAAGGAGTTTGCAGCCCTATAGGAGGAACAACAATATGAACCCCCAGAGCTCCCAGAGACTAAACTACTAACCAAAGAGTACTCATGGAGGGATCCATGGCTTCAGCTGCATGTGTAGCAGAGGATGGCCTTGTTGGACATCAAAGGGATGAGAGACTTTTGGCCCTGAGAAGGCTTGATGCCCCAGGATAGGGGAATACCAGGATAGGGAAGGGGAGGTAGGTGGGTTGGTGAGCATGGGGATGGGGGTGATGGGTTAGGGTGTTTTCAGAGGGGAAACCAGAAAAGGGGAAAACACTTGAAATGTAAATAAAGAAAATATCTAATAAAAAATTATAAAGTGTTAATGCTGTGTTTCCAAAAAAAAAAAAAAAAAAGAAAGAAAGAAAGAAAAAAAAATCTGATTTCTGTCATATCTGTGATCCAGAAATTGCTAAGGCCTGGAGTTTCTTCAACAAGTTTTGTTGTTGTATTTTGTTTAAGACAGGTTCTCACTAGGTATCCCTGTCTGTCCCAGAACTCTCCATGTAGATTAGGCTGGCCTTGTACTCATAGACACCACCTGCTGTTACCTTTCAAGTGCTAGAATTAAAGTGCATCATGCCTGGCAGAGTTAATTCAACAGAGAGACACATAGATGTTACATTGTATAAAATGCTAGGTATAACGGTTGCTATACTTGCCAGACAGGAAGACTGTATTTTCCAGTGCTTCTCACAAACCGCCAAAACCATGACAACTATTAATTTTCAATACCCCCGAGAGGCCAGTAATTTATAGCACATAAATAAACTCACAAGGAAATTGTCTAGAATCTACAGATGGATTACAGTACAACTGAGATCTGTTGGTTAAAGGGAGTTTAATGTTTGACTGCTAATGATATCAGGAAAATTTCTTCTGGGTAATCCCACTGGAATTCCCCACTGTGCCCTGCGTCAACTCCCAGTAACTTTGTGGAGCACTGCAATGCTTCATTGTACAATGATGCCACATTTGTAATTATTTACCACTGTGTTTAGCATATTAGCTATAATTAGGTTGCATCCAATAAGCTTCGATGAAAATTATAGAATTTCAGATATAAATTATGTGTTCACACAGGGCAGTGCATTGTCTGAACAATATAATGCATTTGTAGCAGAATAAAAGTGTAATGATTTCAAGATTTTTTTTGAAGTGTATTTCCAGATAGTTTTGTTCTAGCTTGAAATAACTTTATTTGGTCAACCCAGAAGAGAGGATGTAGGGAAAAATAGTACTATGAAATAATTTAAAATGTATTAAAATTCCTTGCATACGTTCACACTTTTTTTTTTCCTCAAAAGAAACTTTTCCTGGCATAATTGTGAAACCAGCACTTCTTAAAGTGATCTCATAGTCATTCAATTAGCATTTCAGTCCAGAATTTTCCTATTCAACATCTGCCAGAAAATGGAAAACAAACAAAATTTAGTAGCGGCCTTGAGTTCTGCAGCATGCGCTGAGTTGCATGTACAGTCTCTCCTGCATTTTGTGAGGGTAAGAGGGATGGTGAATTGAATCACAAACCAATGACAAGAATTACTTTCTCATCTTGCCTGGCATGAGGGGGGAGGGAGGAAGATCAACCCAGACAATGCATGTACTGACCCTGCAGGTGTGCAGCGACACCATAACAAAGGAACATTATTCCCCAGCCTCTTTCTTGTGGTGTCATCATTTGTACTGAAACACAAAGACATACACAAGTGCCCAGTGCTGGCATGGCTTCTGTGCCTTCCTCACCAGCGAGCCTGAATTAGGTCAGAGAGGAGTCAGTGGGAGGAGTCTGTAGGCCACTTTTAGCTCTCAGCTGAATATCCAAGAGGAAAAGGGAAAATAAGAAGAAATAACTCTTCAAGCCTAGGGCTAGTCTATGGCTATACAATTCTGTTACTTTGCTTTGATGGTTTTTTTTTTCTTTTTTGTTTTTTAGAGCCAGGGTTTCTCTATGTAGCCCTGGCTATCCTGGCACTCACTGTAGACCAGGCTGGTCACTCACAGTGATCCACCTGCCTCTACCTCCTGGGTGTTGGGATTAAAGGTGTGTGCCATCACCACCCAGCTTATGTTTATTTTTCAAGTATGCTGAAATTGTTTTATTGATAATATGAGGGAAACCAAAGCAAGACAAGTTTCCAAGGTGTTCTCTCTCTCTCTCTCTCCTCTTTCTTTTTCTTTTTTAAGAAAAATCCTGGTTTTCGTTTTTCCTGCTAATAGCAGTAGATTCAGATGTGCTTAGCAGTCCTCTGGTCCTTAGTGTTCCCTTTGGAAAGCCATAAGACAGCAGCTGAACTTCTCTCAAAGTGAATTCTTCCTTCAAACCCACCACACATAACTTGCCATTGTTAAATTTACTGATT
Organism: Tokudaia tokunoshimensis; assembly: GCA_036184795.1. Classification (NCBI taxonomy): domain Eukaryota; kingdom Metazoa; phylum Chordata; class Mammalia; order Rodentia; family Muridae; genus Tokudaia; species Tokudaia tokunoshimensis. The sequence continues at coordinate 83,264,972 of BTHU01000016.1, forward strand.
TAATTCAATTTTATATCAAGTCTATCAGGTTGTCAGAATTTAATATTCAATTTCTGATCAGCCAAGGAATTCGGAGCACCAATATCTAATACTTGATAAGAGCTTTGCAAATATATTAGTTGGTGTTCTTGGTTAGCTTCTGTAGTTCATTCTCTTTGTAGACTATGAAAGATTATAAAGTGTCCATGATCTTTGTTATATAAACCAGAGTTCTTGATATTTATCCATGGTTTCAAATAAAACCTTGTTCTCAAATAGTTTTAAAACCATAAATCTTATAGATCAAATATGATGGCAGTAAACCTTCGTTCTTTTCATAGCATCAGGAGATATTTGTATTCATCTCTGAGAAGAACGTTACATTTGTGCGACCACCTGAGGTTGCTTCTCAATAATTTTCCCTAGTCACATGGTTAATCTTCCACTAGTTTCTCCCTATATGAGCATAAGGAACCTATGCTTTAAAGGAGAGCCCAAACATAGCCTTCAGCTTGGTTAGTTTGCTCACTTCCCGGTCTAGTATGTTATAAATCCCTCTCATATGTTTGACATCTCAGCCATTAAGTGTACTGCAGCCAATGCCAGCAGCCGGATTCTGTTTCTTTAAGTCTGAGGGTTTCTACTGATTTCCAAGATAGCTACTCTATCCACCCTGGATATAGTTAGGAGTTTTAGGTATTTAAATCCTGTTTCTCCCAGTTCTCATTTGCTGGTCCCCAGGAACTATTGGATAAGTACCCTCGAGTCTTAGTTCCCTCAATAGAGTAATTCTAAAATGCATTTTCCATTGAGAGTAAATCCTGATTGTCTCCTGCAGTAGTTGGTTTAATAACATGTATTTTGTTGGTCCCTTTTTTAAGCTTTTAGTTATATATATATATATATATATAGTCAATAAGTTCTCAGAGTGCTTTGCAAGCCAAGAATAGGACTAAATAGGGTTCTCAGGGTTGACTTTGGTGATGGAGAAAGTACATGGAGAATATGAAATTGTTTATAATTTTCTTCAAGGACGGTTTCTTCATGTATTTGTGTGATGATGTTGTTATTTGCACTTTCTATGCAGCTAACACTAACCTTGTGCTTCTGCTTCTCCTTCTTCTACCTGAGTATTGGTACTGGCTAACTTTAGGTTCTATGATCTACACCATAGCATAGCTTTTACTGATGAATCAGCAAACAAAAATGAAATAGGAAGTAGTGCTGGAAGTAGTAATCCCAAGTAATAATCCTGGAAGAATGGCCGGAACTCTAGGAAGTAAAGTGTCTGTAGCCAGGGGACAAGTCTACTCACAGCTGTGAGCATCTTAAATCTGAAAAGGAATCTGAGCTCCTCCACTCTCTTTGTTCTTACCATTATGATCTTGGTCAGACTGGAATGTGTTTTGTTTTTCCTCATGATTCCCTTCCTTAAAACTGCACAATAAGCTTTCTGGCAAATTCAGCAAAACTGTTTAGATAAAGCAAGTGAAAAGCAGAGATGTAATATATGGTCCCCATAAGAGGGAAAATGATGAAAGCTGCCGATAACACTATGGAAAGGTGCACTTCTCCGTGAAGATACAGGCATAGGCAGCAGTGCTGTTAAGAACTTTACAAGGTTACCTTCTAACTTGAGGAGAGGGAGCCACTGGCGACTTCCCTTGTCTAGGGGCATTGTGGATATTGTGTAGCATTGAAGGCTCAGTGTAAGGAAAAAGCAGCATGGCTATTGTGCATACAGTGGATACTTCACTAGTTGGATTGGACCTAGTTGTAGAAAGAGGCATTGCACTTAGTGAATGAACATTGTACAAACAAGGCAGAAGTTATAAACTATGTAAGACTTTGTAAAGAAGTTAGGTTTTCAGTTCAGTAATGCTGGATTGGCCTCATTTGCAATTAGCAGCAAATGCCAGTCTTTACACACTCTATTTGTAGAACCCCACCTCAGCAGTCAACATTGATTACGTCAAATTAAGTCAGTATGGGGAAGAGTTGGATTGTAGCTTTAGTGTGCTGTGTAACAAAAAAGCATCCTTTGCTAAAATTAAAATTCACTGAGCCAAGGAGATAAGGTGTAATAAGAATTTATACCGTGGAAAGAAAATTCCCTTCAAAATTTTATAATAGTAAAAATACAAGTAAAATTTATTTCTATAAGTTCAAGAGGAATATTTCTCCTTGAGCAGTCAGGTTGGAAAGCTTGAAGTGTCTGTGAAACGTGTAGGGATTAAATGTTGCTATTTTTAAGGGATGGGTTTGGATTATGAGACCAATGGGTTAAGGTCTTCTGTAATCATGGAGTTCTTTCATTTAATAGAGGAAGTATCAGTGATAAGTTGATAAAAAGAAATCACATGCAAACATCATAAAAAATGTTCATAAGAATGAAATTCAAATAACAAAGATTTGAGGAATACATTGTTGCTATCCTTAAGTCAATGTGCTCATCACTTAGGGGCATGTTCCACTCACAGGACAGCCTGTAACAAGCTATGGTCAGTAAAAGGCTTCAGAGTTAATGCCCTGGTTCCACTTTATCATCACCAGAACTGAGAGCTTTCCCCAGATCATCAATACCAGCTATTGTCACTTTACAAGTCACACAAGAAGAGAGGCTTAAGTTTTATATTTCTCTATTAAGTACAATCCAACTTAGGGGATGGGGAAGAAAAAAGTCTTCCCTGTTCAACTTCTCATTGTGATTATTTTTGATGGCATGATTCTTTAAAGAAGGGAAAGGCTCCACATATATACATGGTCTCACCTTGTAGTCTATACTATTCTGGAACTCAGAGCAATTCCCTGGACTCAGACTTCCAAATACTCACATTGCACGAGTGAGCCCCCATGCTTAGCTTCAAGTAGCTAGTTGAAAGGAGAAACTGATAAGTTTTGGTGTCCCAATCATGATTTCAAGGCCTACTGGATGTTTATAAGACATGTTCTATGTTAATAGACTTGGTAGCTTCAGCTGCCCTCGATGAACAATGCCTAGTTGAGTATCTGTGACCCAACAGGGATGAGTGGCCTTATCAGAAACGTGAGATTTCTGCCTAGAACACTATTCCAAGTTTAAGTAGTACTAAGGATTGAAGCGAGGGCATTGTGCGTGCTGGAAACCTGAACTACATTTCCAGCCATTGATCAGATTGATGAGAAAGAAATCAAGAAGGAAATCCTATGAATGATAGCTACAAAAGGAAATCCCCTAGGAACAAATATAATTCACAAAGTTAAAAATCTTTACTCTGAAGCAGCAATATTCTTCAGCCTGGTAGAAAAACACCGAGGTTTGTGAAGGAATTCAGTCACACACGTATATATATATGTGTATATATATATATATATATATATATATATATATATATATATGTATATATGTACACATATATATGTGTGTGTGTGTGTATGTATATATATCATCCCACTGAATGTAATGATTGAACCCCAGACATACACACAAACACATATACACATACAAACTCATATATGTATATACATATATATATATAATATACAATATATATATACATTATATAACACAAACCTTTTCTTTGTATTTCATCGAAATTATTCTTATACTATTAAACATATATTAACTTCATATGGCTTCCTCCCAATGTCTGACTAGTGCATTCTCACCCCTGACAGATAGAAACCACAAGGTCAACTTTTAGAAAGGCAGAGAAACTGGCCCAGAGATATTACTGCTTCCATATAAAATGCAACAAAATAAGTTTTGTTCATTTCATAGTAATTTCCAGCTGTTTAAAATATACTGATGTGGCCTCAGACTGCAGTTTCTCTTCCTCCTACCCTTTCAGTCCCTCCCCTCCACCCTCACCCTTCACCCCAATCTATTCCTCCTTCATTTCTATTCAGAAAAGGGCAGGCTTCCCATGGGTATTAACCAGCCACAGTATATCAAGTCACAGAAAAACTAGGAACATCTTCTCCTGTTAAAGCTAGACAAAGCAATCCTGTAGGAGCAAAGGGTCCCAAAAGCAGGGTCTCAGGGCTTCTGGCTATATTAAGATTCCCAGGAAGATGGAGAGCCTATGGATGATTTTGTCTCTACACTATTCCTGATGAGGTTTTCTGGAGCGCCTTTACCTGTCTGTGGGTGGGCTTGGAGCCAGGTCATGGCTTGCTAATTGACATCAAACAGACTCTACTTTGCATGAGGTAGCATGTTACAGTCTTTACAGTGTACATTGCTCATTTATTTATTCTCCTTCCTAACAGGGAAAAACCACGGCCATTTTGCTTTAAGAATATCTCAATTTGCTTTTTTTTTGTAAAAATATGAGAAATACTGGATTTAACATGAACAATAACTGCAAAAAGGTCAATGAAATTATGCCTACTGATATTCTGTTCTTCTCATAGATTGGTGCCCAGTTCAATGGTCATCAGAGAGGCTTTGTCCAGCAACGGATGCAAACAGATATAGAGATCCACTGACAAACATTAGGTGGAACTTGGAGAATCCTGTGGAAGAGGGGGAAAAGGATTGTAGGAACCAGAGGGGTCAAGGATGCTTCAAGAAGAACCACTGAGTCTACTAACCTCGAGACATGGGGGCTCATACAGTTGTGTAGCTCAGTCTTCTTCTGAGACTCCTAAGAGTGGGAGCAGGGGCTGTCCCTGACTCTGTTACCTGCTTTTGGGACCCTTTTCTCCTACAGGATTGCTTTCTCTAGCTTTAACAGGAGAAGATGTGCCTAGTTTTTCTTCAACTTGATATATACCATGGCTGATTAATACCCATGGGAAGCCTGCCCTTTTCTGAATAGAAATGAGAAAGGAATGGATTGGGGTGAAGTGTGAGGGTGGAGGAGAGGGACTGAAAGGGGAAGAGGGAAGGGAAACTGCAGATGGGATGTAAAGAAAACATAAATAAATGAGAGTAACGAACTAAAATGGACAATAATAGTACAATTCGTGCGGTCTTGTCTCTTGTAATTCTCTGGTCGGCCAGCAGGTTGCAGCAGAGGGCTAGCAATAGTTTTAAATTAGGGACTTATAAGGACATCAGAATTCCTCTTCCCTGCTCCCATGTATCCCTCTTTTCTCTTGCCCTTTGGCCCTCTCCATATCTCTCTTCTTTCTCCCTCCCCTCCTTTATTTGATTCTTCTTGTCCTCACATCTGCTTCTCTCTCCCTTGCCTTCTTTCGCAGTTCTCTTTCTTCTGACAAATACGCATTATACTTAGTTGTGTTTTGAAAATGGAGGAGCTGACTGAATAGTAAAGTTTATATGTACATTGAAAGGAAAAACACTTGAATGTTAGTGACATCTTTTTTTCTACTCTTTAAGCAATAGCATTTTGGGGACAATATATGGACTGAGTTTCAAACAAATCACGCATAGATGAATTTTATAGTTTGATTAACAAAGATAATAGCAATCCCAAGATTTAGTTTAAATATAAAAAATATTAAGGCTGTATCCTGTTTGTATAGCATATGCAAATGACTTCATTTCTGCTACTGCATTTGGAAATGTAGCAGAAGAAAAAAAAGGCATTTCAATTGCAGCTCTCATCAGTTATTCACTGTATCCAGGCCTCTCAATTGTGTTCTTTTCTTTAATGTAACAGCAAGCAGCAATCTCCCAGCTGTGCTTGGTAGAGTGAACTATATACACATCTATATTGAGATTTCATACACACATAACATAAAAGCGAGAGAAAAAGCTTCAAGAATGTTTGGCCCATTGCAAAACCACACAAAAGGACTAATGAATCTCTTCCCAAATGTATCTGTAGTGACCATCTGCAGGGGTTGATTCATATTCCATAATGGAATCACCATCCAGGAAGTAATTACTTCAAGGTGCAACACAACGTCCCCTATCAAAGCTCAGTTTCTTTAATCACACCTAGTCAGTATCAGTCACTGGAATAAACTAAGGCAGACTGACTTCCTGTCTTAACCTTTGTTTATTTACTTCACATATGCACAGCATATCTACCCAAAGCATCCAAAACAAGGAACAATATTACTCAAGCATGAAATGTGATAGGTGCTGAGTTTTTACTTTGACATTTTTGGTTAAATGTTCATTCTTAGACAGGACATGCTTTGATTCTACAGTTTAATTCACAAAGTATCCATGGATTTATCTAGTAATTGAGATTTTTCTTTTTTCAGTAGTTTGGGGATATGATATTGAAATGAAATACACATCAGTTCAACAAATAGCTATCCTGTGGGGCTGCTATGACCTTTTTCGGCATGTGTTAACCAGTGCAGGTATATGCTCATAGTGAACTTTAGGATGGAGCAGGGGAACAGCAGTCCTCAGCTGATAAAGACATCCATCTTTAAAATAATTACCTCTATGTGAAGTACTGTGAGGGAGAAAGACACTATATTATGATAACACACAAGGAAAGCACTTGACCTGTCTTAGGGTGGAAAACGGATTAGAGAGACTTCTCTGAATGATAGAAAGGAAAGTCATTAGTCTTAGACAGCAGTTCAGAGGAAGGTTTGATTAGTGTCTTTAATTTGTAATTAAATGGGAGAAACTATAATTAAGCATGAATCAAAACCTTAAGTGATATAGCATGTTAATTTATTGTATGGGATAATCATTGTGGTAAGAGGTAATTCTTTGATAGGTTAGTGTTGCTTTCATGTGAATAGCAATATCTTGAATCACATGAAAAAAGGTTTGTCTTTAATTATGGCAAACTCATTAAAACTGTTGATTACTATTTGCACAATTTGCATACCTTAAACACTGTGGATATTTATAAGGTAGAATTTTGTCTTCTTAAGTTTTCTTAGACTATCTGGAGTATAAAAACAGGCATACAAGAATCACAACTCACATTTTGTAATGAAAAGTGTATTTCAACCAGATTCCTCTTATACATTTTTTCTCCTACCTTGATACATTTTTTTCAATGTTTTTAAAGTTTATTTATGTTATCAGCTTTGGATAGAGAGTCTGTGATACATATAGATTAATTGGCTCCACTTGCATTGCTTTGGTATATTATATAACCTTCAAAAAAGGTTCAAGACATTTATATGCACAAATATTTGCCACTAGTTTATAGCAAAATCTTCTCTCCAGTTTCAAAACAATATACAGTTCATTATTATCAAACAATAGCATTATAGTTGCTTTGCTGTGCCATGGTACCCAGCTCTGCAAGTTCTAACTGTAACTTTCCATCTATTGATCACCTTGTCCAACCCTCTTTCTTATTCTCCTCTCTCATATTCTGGTAACTACTATTCTACTCTTGACTTCCTGGAGATAAGCTGTCTTAGATTGGACATGTGAGTGAGACTGTGTGCTACATGACTTTCTGCTATATTTGTTTGCTTCATGTCATTATATATTTACCTAGTCCTCATTCATAAGTAGAATGAACTAATCTGCTTGCCTGAGTTGAAACTATCTGAATGTTGATGAAGCAGTCATACTGAGTGGATTGTATAGACAGGTAGCTTGAGTACTGCTTTGTTAGTAGAAAAAAGGGAAAGGGTAGTATAGTATAAACAGAGAGCAGTAAATTAGTATATTGCAAATATGAGAATGAATAGAAAATTGCACACAACAAAGTAAAGGGGCATTGATCATTCGGCCAAGTGAATCTATGGGAAATGAGAAAATCTGTAGGAAATGATAAATTGTTAAATTGAACAGGAACATATCCCCCAAAGAAATGTCGGAAACAGACAAAAAAATTAATTAGAACAGAAATTTATTTGTGCCAAAGTAGAAGACCAAACTAGACCTCCTTTCTGAAATCTTTTATAAAGGTAGTACAAATAGGATAAGAATATCACATGATATAGAAAACCATGAAGATTAAAAGTGGGCTATTCAAAGAAAGGATGGAAATGAGCTGAGAATCTGAACCACATGCTGGCAGCATAGATAGAGTCTAAAGTTTATAAGCCTAGTTTAGAAAAAATATTATTATTATTTAAATATTTCTTTTATTTTTAAGACTATAATTGCATAATTTTCCCTTCCCTTTCTTTCAAACACTTCTCTCTCTCTCTCTCTCTCTCTCTCTCTCTCTCTCTCTCTGTGTGTGTGCGTGTGTGTGTATATGTAGAGACCAGAGAGAGAGTGTGGAAGTCTCTGGAGCTGGAGTTATGACACAGGTACTGGGAAACAAACTCTAGTCCTCTGGAAGAGCAATAAGTGTTATTAACCACTGAGCTATTTCTCAAGTCCAGATTGTAGAAGTTTTGAAGTGATGGTGTGCTGGCTAGTTTTTACATAAACTTGATAGAAATAAGAATCATCTAGGAATGAAGAATGTTAATTGAGGAAATGCCACCAGAGGATTGGCCCGCAGGCAATTCTATAGGGCATTTTCTCGATTGATGGTTGATGCAGGTACTACGAGAAGGTATGCTGAGATAGCGTGGGAGGAAGCCAGTAAGCAGCACTCCACTGTTGCTTCACCTTGAATTCCTACCTCCAGGTTCCTTCCCGGCCTTTGGTTCCTGCCTTGACTTTTCCTGTGTGATGAAGTGCACGCTGTAAGCTCAAATAAATCCTTTCTTCCCAAGTTGCTGTTGGATGTGGTGTTTCTTTACAGCAATGGTAATGACAACACTGGTGAGGGACAGGTGGATCCCTGGGGCGTGGCCAGCCACACTAGTCAGCTCCGTAAGATATAAGGCACTGAAAAATTATCTTGAAATAAGAAAGGTAGAAATAGCCTAAAAAATAATACACAAGCTCATCCCTTGACCTACAGACACATACCCACCCACTCCCCCATGCACACACACATACACACACCACACTCACATGCACTCACACACACAGTCACATACAGATACACATACACACTCACCACCCAATCACATACATTTATACACACAAACACACACCATACACATACACACACACCACACATTACACACACAGTTGCACACACACACATCACAAATACACCATTCATGCTCACATACACTTCCACATTTACCCACACAAACACACACACAAATGGAGTTGGTCAGATCATAAGAGCAGTACTTACTGATAGCTCAGTGATGACATCATGTTTAAATACTTGTGCTTTCCCACTTGAGATTTGCACACCATTCACTTGAATACTAAAATTGTGGAATAATTTTCTCCAATGAAATCCTGAGATCATCCACTCAACACTTCTACCCCACCATACTGTGAAGTACTGTAACTGGATTTAGAAAATGTTAAGTGATAAAGGTCGCTTTGGACTCCTATGCTTGTAATTATAATAAAACTTATTTATTTCTTGTGCCAAGGTTCTGAACTTTAAATGCTAGAATTTGTGCACCAAACAATGGGAAAGAAGTATTTCTTTACTTTAGTACAAGTCTTATTTTGCTACAGGTTATGATTAGGTCCAAATGTCTTCCTAAAAGAGGATTTGTTTAACAGAGATATCATAACTCAATTATCTGGGAATAAAAGGAACAAAAGAAAGCCATTATAGCAATGTCAGCAAATGAAGGAGACATAAAGTTTTGAGTTTTCAGCCCAATTAAAATTTAATATCAGGTTGCTTCTCCTCACCATTAATATTCTAACCTCTAAAAGATAGGACCAATTGGAAAAATATGAGCTCTAATAGAGTATTCAAAAAAGGTCAGACTTCCAGGCTATATTCTCCATTACAGTTTGGCTGCAGTTGCTTAGAATGATAGCAGCAACTGTTACAAATACATTTATAATTTAAAAATCTCACCGTTAACACGCAGATAAAAAATTATGAAAAATAAGACCTGAGGAAATATGCTTGTCTGTGAAGTACTTGTTATCCAAGGATAATGACCTCGGAGGTTTCCTTGAAAGCAAGGATCAGCATTCCACCATCAGCACCTACATAAAAGGCTGGGGATGGTTGTAGTTTCTTGTAATTACAATATTGGAAGACAGAGATGAGAGGATCCCTGAGGTTTGCTGGCTTCCTGTTTAATACACCTGGTTCAGTGAGATCCCCTGTTTCAAGACAGAAAAAGTGGAGAATGATTGATAATGATACCTGGCATTGCTTTCTAGCCTTCACTCGAGTTCGCACACGTGCATGTGCCTGTGCACACACATGTACACAGCAACACAGATACACACACCCCACATAAAATAGAACATGTAAGAAACACCCATAGAATATATTTTCTCTTTGTAAATTTCACTGACATCACTTCTCAAGCACATAGTTTTTCCTCTGTGGTGTGAAAAAGAATGAAAACTATCCCCATGACGTTAGATACTGAAGTCAACGATGGAAATTGGAAGGCAAAAGTATGTTCAAAGTGAGACAGAATTGACTACTCCAGAGTTTAGCATTCAAATATTCCCACTGAAACATATTGGTTATCAATCAACAATCCCCAAAGCTGAAAATTTAAAGTACTTTACTTAAATCTGTCTATCTATCTATCTATCTATCTATCTATCTATCTATCTATCTATCTATCTATCTATCTATCTATCTATCTAACTTTTTATTTAATAATATATGTTATAAGTGCATATGTGCATATGTATACAGATACATCCACATATCCACATATGAAAAATATTATGAAGCCAATAAGCCAAATTATATATTTCATATATTAAGATGAATTTTGTGAAGATAAATGGCTGTCTCAATATAAGCTACTTCTTTAGACAAAGTTATAACAGTCCACAGTGTTTAAGATAGGAAAAGAAGGAGGCAGACATATCTGCATTGGCTTTAGCAGATTTTTTTTCCCTCTAGCCAAAAACTATGTAATATAGGAGACTGGAACAAATGTTCATTTCCCTTTTATTATTGAACAAGCTATAAAATAAGATTTGAAACTTTCTTGGTATTTCCTGGAGAGTCATTCCCTGTCAATTTCACTTAATTATAATTGGCAGAATCAGCAATCTTACTGAGAGAAACGCTTGTGAGTCTATATTTTTTCCCAAGGTCAAGGAACCAGCTAAATTAATTATCAACCTTACTCAGTTTTTGGAGTCTGCAGCTATAAGGTGTGTGTTGTTGGAGTAGGGAGAACTACTGTGATAATCTAATTTCTCAAGCAAAGGTTAATGAAGAATGAGAGAGAGAGAGAGATAGATCCAGGTTACTACTGCTACAACCAATGTAGTTAAATATTGTAGTTACTATAATATCATTATTAAAATTGTCTTTCTCTGCAATGCTTGTTATTCGAGGTACAGCAGAAAACCTTAACCAAGAGAAGACACTTTGCATTTGTTCGGCGACTCCATCTTGTGAAAGATTTACTGATATCCCTAGTACATGATAATTAGCAAAGATCAGAGTGGAAGCCAATAACATGAATTAAAAATACTTGCAAGTGTTCTTGGTTGCTGCTGCTTTTCCTAAAACCAAAGAGAATATTCCTGACCAATGCTCATAAATAAAAAAATAGCTTTCTGGAGTACCTGGCATCCTTTATTTAACAACTTAGTCCAGGAATGGTGAATAGTGTTGAGCATATTTTATTGTTCTTACACTATGGGACAATATTGAAGAAGAAGTATGAAGAGAAAGTTTATATCTATATCTTATGAAACTATATATATGATTCTCCAGTTGGTTTTAGTCAATTAAGCATATGTAATAAATGAGATATTTTCTTATCCTTTCTATGTTTAGTCATTGGTATTACTATACAGAAATGGAGTCCTGATGTTCAGGTTTTAAATACTGGGAAGAGACAGAGACTCCTCCTTCTTTGTTTCTGAATCAGCATACTGTATATTCTAGGCAACTCTACTCCACTATGGCTACACACACAGCCATTGATATAAGTGTGATATTGCACAATATTTCAGTTCTGTGGGTGGCTCTGATAAATGGAAGGTCTTATCTCTAGCATGGTGTTTTACCACTTTAGTAAATTTCTTAGATTTTAGTCAAGGAGACTCTGAACTCCATAAGATTGTGCAGAATAACATGGATGGGAGTAAAATTAGTTATGAACTATTTGCTATCTTAAGGCTAAATGTTATCTTCAGTGATTGTCTTTAGATTGCGTCAGCTTGCAAGAGGGAAACTTACATATTCAGGGAATGCAGTTATTTATTTGGAAAGTAACTACTATGATTTCTATTTCAAATGAAGAGGGAAATTCTGGAGGTCAGTGATCTATGGTGTGCCGTAGCATCCGTAGCATGCTGCTTCACTGGGTAGTTATTGGACCATATTCGATGGTCTTGTGTTTGTAAATTTAGGTGCAGCTTTGAAAACTATAGCCTGTTCAGGGGATGATTAAAAATTATATAAAAAGGATAAAGAAGACTCTCAATAAGTGTATTCTTCTCAGGTACCCAGTGATGCAACATTGGAAAAGAGCTTCTAGAAACAGGGTTGACTACTGAGAGGATAATGAAGTTATTTGGTTGCTTTAATGCAAGGGTTTCAACTCTTAATTCACTTACTGTGCGATAACTAAGTGCTCATATCAGAAAAGTGTTCTCCTGCAGTCAGCAAAAAGATACCATTATCTGCAACCTCTCTTGTAGAGGGCTCGAATTGTCTGCAGAGACAAATTCCTTCTCATTTCTAAGGTGATTAATGTGGAGACTAATATCAGGGTGAATGAGGCAAGCATTCACTCCTCCAGCCTGAAGCCCACTTCTCTGGGTATAAGTAATAGGAGTGGGGCTGTGTGTTAGAGTTGGGAGGATGGGAAGGGATGTTTGGAGCGTCAAATGGATTACAGTGTTCTTCAGGAGCAGAGGGCATGCCTATTTGATACTATAGCATCATTTCTGTAACCACTGGAGACTTCAGCATAAGTATGACTTTCATCCAGAAGGATAATTTTCACACTCCCTCCCCTGTCACTCATAAACTGATTGGCCATTTTCCCCCAGTTTATTTTCATCCAGATTGTAAGCTTTCTCCCCCTCTTTTCTCAATGCTGTAATTTATATGTCTTTGTGGGTCTCCCTTCTCACCAGTAGTCACTGGCTACCAGCTCTTGGGGACAAAGGAAGCAGAAGCAGCCAGCAGTCATTGGACAGCTATGAGTATAAGGTAAGAACTTCTGGAGCCCGCTGCAGTGAGACAAATCTACTTCATTATTCCAGGAATAGGGAATATAAGGGTTTTTAGGTACGGATGGAAAGGGCAATTTAGTCTTAACATCATATGGGCAGGAAGAGCTGATTTATTATAATACAGCACTTGATTATCATGTGGGTGGGAAGCCAGAGTAGGACTTTGATTCTGAGCTTTGAAGCTCTGCCTAAGGTCATTCTTCAGATGAGGTCAAACACCTGTGTTCAGGAACACTCTCCAGTCAGGGCCAGGTAGAGAAAGGGAAGCCCTGCTGGGAAATGGAGCCCTCTATTATGCACTGAGCTCAGAGAGCCATCCGGACATGGTGGAACTGTGACCTTAATAACAGGGTTCTCCAACAAGTCCTCAAGACAGTAATAAAATCTATTGTCGCACGAAGCATAAAGTGATTGCTAGCAAAGTCAGATTCATTTATAGAAGAAAGACAAACCAGAAATCACTCTCTTATGCATCTTTTCTCCCCTGGAGACTGATGTGACTAATTGTCTAGATATTTGCCATGGAAAGAGAGTGGCTTGTAGAAGGCAAAACATCTAAAAGTATGACAACTGACATTCTGACTGCTTATGGTCTGTATGTAACACAGGGCTTATTAGGGATGCTGCCTGGTCTACCTCCACTAACCCAAATATTTACATGGCTATCACGAGCTAAAGCACAAAGAAAGAAAGAAACATGAAGTTAATGCTTCAAACTAAAGTAGAGCTAAATGCATTATAGTTTATCATTACATTTCAACCAGTAACGTTTTACAGCAAGAAATTATTTTAACATAATGATATAGTTTAGACTTTTAGACCAAACTGGCTGCATGTGATCTCTATGAGTATGAGGCCAGCCTGGTCTATAAAGTGAGTTTAGGACAGGCAGGACAATATAGTTAGACTCTTAAAAATAAATCAAGCTCCCGTGCATGACCAAGCAAGAAAGCAGCACTAAACAATGTTCCTCCATGGCCCCTACTTCTGCTTTTGCCTCCAGGTTCCATCCTAACTTCCTTCAACGATGGATTGTGACCCAAAAGTGCAAAATGAACTGAATATTTTCCTTCTCTTGTTTCTTTTAGTGTCTATCAAAGTGACCCAGAAGCAAACCAGGCCAACCCTGGTCTTCTCAGGATGGGCTGGTATACAGGGTTGTTTTCTAAAGCAGAACTCAAAGAGGGCTAAGAATTCACAAAGTTTACGGTGGAGTAACACATACACACAAAGGCTACTGGTTCAGAGATTAGAGCTGTGAAGGGCAGGCCTTCACTAAGCAGTTACATGTCCTGTCTATGAAATGAAACTGGAAAGGGATCAGTGTTGAAGGAGAAGTGCCTCAGAGTGTACAATATACCTCTTACACCCCTGCTCATGCTGCAGAAAAAGACCACCTCACAGAAACCTTCTTTTGAGTTGTTAGTCAAGACTATGCAAGAGATTCTCAAAACATACAGCCTATTACTATTGGTTATTCCCCAGAGGCAGAAAGTAGGTTCCTATTGCTGAAGACATAATGCATTCCAGAGAAAGGGCCCAGAGACACCAGAGCTGAAGACCATCTGAATACATACTCCCCAAGGACTAGCTTTCATGGTGGCTTACACATAATTCAAAGTGACAAAGGGAAGTCAGGGCAGGAGCTCAAGCAGATATAGTCATGTCATATCCCCAGCCATGAGTAGAGAGAAATGAAGGCATACATTCTGTCTGCTTGCTTCACTCACAGAATTCAGGTCCCAGCACAGTCCCCCTCACACATGTCCATAGGTCAGCTTGATCTTGGCAGTTCCTCAATTGAGAATCCTTTCTCACATTGTTCTAGGTTGTCAGTTAAACTAACCAGCTCAGGTATAAGCTATGAAACAGGTAGAGGTTTTTGAGGAACAATGAGCATTTGCCCGGCTGCTTTTAGCAATCTCAAGCAGGTAGACAGCACTGGCTAGCCAGACAGATGATGGAACTTGTACTGTCCAGTTGGCCCTATCTTCTACTTTGACAGCACGTTAATCAGCAGAAGCCACTAATCAGAGACACATGAACAGAAACACAAGATCAATAGAGTCATGAACAGTTCAGCCCATTCCCGATCAAATTGTGACCATCAGATCCATGATCTAAGTAAATGTTTCTTGTATTAAGCTTCTAAGTTTGGAATAGCTTTATGTGTTGGAAATGCTACAGAAAATACTGTCAAAGCAGGCAATGTAAATTTTTTTAAGTTATATGATATTTTCTTTGTTCAAAACTAAAGCCACCATCCTGCAGATAGTTTTCAAGTCAATGCATGTTCTAGGGCCTCACTTCCTGTCACTCTTCCCCTTACTCAAGTCTTCCAAAAACACCAGTGTCCTGTTCTTTCTCAAACCCAGGAGGAACATTTCACATGAATGCCTTTCAATGGCTCTTCTCTCTGAGTGGAATATTTTATAGCCTGTCCTACTGCTTACATCTCTTACTTCCATTCAATCTTTGCTCACCATCTACCCATCTCATTATAGGCTGACACTCCACTCGGAGATCCAATATACTTACTTGTTGACATTTAATTCTTGGAGGTGACACAGTACCTTCCTTCACTTGTTATTGATGTTTATCACACGCCTTCTCATGTTGAAATATACAATGCCATGTCTCAGGATCTCTGCCTGCATTATTTGTTTTTTCTTTCTTTTTTTTAATTAGATACATTCTTTATTTACATTTCAAATGATTTCCCCTTTCCTGGTACCCACCCCTCCCCAAGTCCCATAAGCCATCTCCCCTCCTCCTGCTCCCCAATCAATCCCTTCCTGCTTCCCTGTCCTGGTATTCCCCTACACTGCTGCATTGAACCTTTCTAGAACCAGGGGCCTCTCCTCCCTTTGATGTTCAACAAGGCCATCCTCTGCTGCCTATGTGTCTGGAGCCATGTGTAACACCATGTGTACTATCTGGTTGATGTTTTTCCTGCATCCTTAAGTGCTGATTTTGTATCCATAAAATAATTCATGGCACGGGTTAGATGAAAATAGATATTATATAAATGAGTTGTGGAAGGTAGGAGGAGTAAGTGCTTCTATAGGAAAAAAATAATAAAATCCCATGGTGGTAGTTCCTTCGTGTGTGTGTGTGTGTGTGTGTGTGTGTGTGTGTGTGTGTGTGTGTGTGTATGTGTGTGTGTGTATGTGTGTGTGTGTATGTGTGTGTGTGTGTGTGTGTGTACATTTGTATTGCAGAGTTAGCAGAATTATAGGGTGAGCCAGTGGGTATTGAAAAAAAAACAGGAATTGTATCCCATAGTTTACTTATTAGGAAGAATGAAAACAGAAGTCAGAATATATTGATGCCTTTAAACTGTAAAATGTGTAAGTGATTCAAAGGTCAAACTGACTGATTATCTTCTAAATGTTCCCTTCTCTTTAAATTATGCCATATTTATATGATATTGTCCTCTACATTATGTGACCTCTACATGAATCACAGACAGCCACAGTATCCTATAATTCAATGTTTCATGAGCCAGGGTGAAACGGTCTCTTTACAAAACGAAGTCTGAAAGTAAAATTATGCTTTTCCACTCCTCTTAATTCTTAGCAAACACACCTTTCATCGTTTTGATACCTTGAGTATATTATCTTTCATGGGATTCATAAAGGTCACAGAAGACAATTTCCTTTCTAAATATATGCCATGTGGTCCTCTCAGATTTGATTTGTTTGGCGATGAGCCTTGTAATGCTTCTTTTTTTTTTCTACCTCTGTCTTCACTGTTAACGAATCAGAAATAGTCTAAGCCATGCAGTCTGGGCTTAGATGCCTGGCATGTTTCCTTTATCTTTCATCATGGCATTCAAGAGCTGAATCACTTTGAAATGACTGCAATGAATTGTTCGCAAGTTGATTTCTGTGAAGAATATCATGTAACGAAAATGTAGACTGAGTCTCTCCATAAACAAAAAGGTTTATTCATTCATCTGTGCGATGGGAAATTCTAGCATACTACATCTCCATGGAGCTCCTGGCTGAGCATATGGACAACATTAATGCAACATATAGATTTCTTTCTTCAAATAACAACTTAGAGATGAAATCAGGCATTTAAATACATAAGGTATAAAAGAGGTCCCTATGGAAGTGTTGTCTCTATTTTCCAAACAACCAATGTAAACAAATCCTTTATTACACCATTTTATCAGTTATCTCAATATTCTGTAGTCTAATCTCAGTGTGTTTAATATTAGAGATGAAAGACATTTTTTTTCTTTTTCCTTAAATGTATCATGAGGTATAATTTGATTAAAGGGATGGAAGCATAAATGATCTGTGGTCCCACTTTTGTTTCTGTCTCTGCCATGATAAACAAGGACTGTGGAGGGATGGGGACATGGCCTTTCTTTATGCATGCTTAAGTGAAACATAAATTCATATAAAAAGGCTTCCATAGTTTTCTTCCATGCATTTATAACAATGAAGACTGCTGTCAGGTTCTGAGTCTGAGATATTATGTTGTCCTGACTTAAAAAATAGTTTGAAAGATCCCTTTTATTAGGCTTTGCTTTTGTGTGTGTGGTGTTGTGGGATTTTATTGATTACATTGGTATCAAGTGTCATAGACACAAAATTGGTTAGCTATATGCATATCAGTTTTTAGCTATGGGCATATCAGTTTTTTTAAGTCTGAAAATCTAGATGAATATTGAGCATTGATGAGACAAGGCATAGACAAGTTGGGCAGAAGAAGGGCTCTTAGTAGACAGAGATGTACTAGAAATACATTTATACCTGCACAAGGGTTGGAGAAGGAAGTCTATTGGATTACTTAAAGTTAGTGTTTATCTTTATGGACAAAGATCAGATCATATTTCTATAGCAGAGAAAGAGGGACTATGTGGAGAAGCATGCAAAACATTTGTGAGGAGATCTTAAGTTATGTTAATCAGGCATAGAACATTAAGACCTATACATGATTTTACATAAAGATCGGATCATAGAATTCACATCAAAACCATGAAAACTTAGAATTAGAATTAAATAATGCAATGTAAGGATTTGCTTCAAATGTACAGACTTCTCATATGCAAAGCTAAGATAGAAAAGACATATCCAGGGGGAATAACCACTTCTTTGTTTAAGATGGTCATCTAAATGTGACATAAGATACTGTATTGCTAAGGTAGGAAAAGTGTTTTTATTTTGTATTTAAAGATATAAAGACACTGCGCACCTTCCCAAATGTATAAAAGTTGCACAGAAATATAGAAATCATTAGATAAATTTTCAAAAATTTCACAATGCAAAAAAAAAAAAGAATACAAACAGGAGACTTAATCCAGAAAAAGAAAGTAAGAGTCACTTTATGAAGAGTTCATTAGGACTGATGGGGTTAATATCTTACTTCATGGGCCATATTAATTTTCCTGGTTTGTGGCAGAGAGTGATAAACAAATTATTGGGGTATATTTCAAACAGCAGAACAGGGAAAAACTCATTAGCTTCTTTTGGCCTCAAGCTATCAATGTTTCTACCTGTGATTAATGATCCTTTCTGTCTGTCCTCAGCCTTGGAAATAGGTGAAAGTTTGTAAAGGAAACTTTATATCTTTTTTCATTTGGGGCCTTGAAAAAAATTTGTTGTTTAAAGGTTAATTTCTCAACCCAAGAAGTTTCTTTACCAGCATGTTTAATAAAAAAATTGCTTTCAAGTAGAAGATTTCAAATTAGAATGACTAAAACTTGCAAGTATTTTGGCAATTCTGAGTCAAATATTAGCTGAATGTGGTCGCATACACCTTTGATCTCAGCACTCAGAAGGCAGAGGCGAGTAAATCTCTGTGAATTCAAGGCCTGCCTGGTCATCATAGCAAATTATAATCCATCTTAGTGAGATTCTGTCTCAAAATATTTGTATTTGTATTCTAAAAGTATATAAGTACATTTTCTCTATATGGTGCATTATGTATTATATATTATAAATTTATATAGACTAATTTAAATAGCTATACAGGAGCATAGGCATATAATTCTACACATAATATAAAATACACATATAAGTATATGTGAATAAACATATACTTATAATTCTACATATAAACTATAAACTCACACAAACACATTAAGCAATGACCAATAATAGGACCAGCTTCCAGGCCACATAGTGTCATAGTAAGAACATGAGGTTTTAATCACACAATCCTACCACCTGTGTCTCTATCCTACTGTAACCTTAGAGAAACGACATAGTTTCTTTATGGCTCATACCCACTTAAGTTAATGAAATTGACTATGGATTAGTGAATGTGGTGCTGTAGGCCACAAGTCCAGAACAGAGTTGCCAGTCACTAACGCCAACATACAGTGGCTTGGCTCTCATTTGTCACTAAGCTCTGTGTTCTTTCCGATACATCACCCAAGGCTCTAGTTCATGTAACTTACAGCACTTTCTAAAGCAACTACATCCCATGGGAAACATGGTTGCTCCTTCTGCTTCCTTCTAAGCAGCAACAGGACCTCAACACGGAAGCATAAAGGAGATATCAAAGTCATGGAGAAATCAGAAGGTACATGCTTAAATGTAGTGGCCTGAACACTTCATAGATCTGAGATACTGATGCCAGCAAATGTTATCCTTCTTGGAGATGTGTTTTCTTATAAAGTATCAATGAATGAAATGTGTACGGTTTCATAGATTAAGTGATGAACATGCAAATAATTAAGGGCTATAGGGCATTTTACATTTTTCACAAAGCCCTTTCACATTTACAAACCCCATGTCTTTGGTCTCTCAAGCTCATGTGAAGAGTCATTAAGTCATTTTAAAAAATAGTTTTTCCATTAAGATAGCATTTGGTTCTAAAGACTGCATACCGAATCATCTGTGATTTTTTTTTATAAATAACAGTTAAAGGAACTGCATTATTATCTTGCCAGAGCACTATTCATATAAAAGTGATATTTTCTTTAATTCTATTTATATGATTTATTATATGTATATGCACATATAGTATATACTTAAATAAGCTTATAAAATAGTAAGTTTTTCTTTGTCCTTTGAAATCATTCTTAGTGTTATTTACCCCTCCTCTATCTTCTCTCTGTATTATCTTCCCCCTCCCTAGGTACATTCCCTTCCCATCTTTGTTCTTTTCCCCTTCATAGCACCTGTGTCCTACTGTCACTCTCTAGGGCTCCTTCTCCCCTCCTCCTCATGTAGTCCCTTACTTTTCTGGATATTGTGGTTATTCTAACCATAACATATTCAAACCTGAGGATGCAGAAACAGGCTAATCATCTAGTGAGTCTCAGACCCATGGTCTCCAGCTTTCAAGGCTGGAATTATAAACATGCACAGCCACACCCATTTTTTTTTAAACATTGAGTGTTCTGCAGGCTGAACCCAGGTCCTTGTGTTTGCAAGCACTTTACTGATGGGTTATTTTCCCCTGCCCCATTTCTTCCCTTTTCAAGGGAATTTCTTAATGCCATGTTCTCTTGATCTAATATTCTTCCCCATGATGGTCCCAGAAATGCAAAGCCAGATCGTCTTAGATGATTTTTCTCCATGTCTTTTAATCTAAACACATAGAAGATACTACTAAAATAAAATCTCCTGAGTTATCTTTAACTCATAATTTGTATACTGTAATCCATTGTTTCTCTCTCTTTCCAAATTCCCCTATTTAATTTTTGATGTAACGCTTGGTGAATGCCTCAGTGTGCTTCTTTAATATTTATCTGTTATGTAGATGCCAGAAATTAGAGAAGAAGTCAGAGAGGCTTAGAAAGCACCACCTTGGTTTCTAGGTTTCAACTGATTCTATTTGAGACAAAGAAAGAAAGAAAGGAACAAAGGCCTGGTGAGTCCTTTCTCTCTATGTGTAACCACAGATAATTAACTCTTTGGGGCTAAATTTCCATGAAATGGGAGGACTAGATGAGGTAGCACTCAGCCTCCTTCTTCCTGGATGATGAACTCAAACTTGCCACACTAATCTAGGTCCCAGTGAAAAATTTCCTCAGGAATTGGTCAGTTATATAATTTGTACCATTCCTTCCCATTTCCTACCTATTTCATTGAAGTAATCATTTTAATTGAAATTTTTTGATAGTTAGAGAAACGTATCTTGGGGGTAAAATAGAATTAGCTATTTTTTGAGAACCCTTGAATTTATAAACCTGTTTATGAGTTCTGTTTGGTCCAAATTCTTTTCCCTTTTAAAAGCTCTCCACTCAAGCATGGCGAGATGCCTCTGTAGATAAAGTACTGGCCACATAAGTGTAAGGACTGAGGTCAGTCCACAGCATCCATATTAAAACAACAACGATAACAACAACAACAACAACAACATCCACCACCACCACCACCACCTATGTGGACATGGCAACTTGCCTGTAAAACCAGTACCCTGGAGGCAGAGACAAGGGTTTCTGGGGAAGACTGCTATGCAGATTAGATGAATCAGTGAGCTTTGGAATCATCACAAGATCCTGTTACAATAAATAAAGTGGACAGCAGTCAAGAAAGACACCCAACATTAGCTGTGGGCCATTATACAGATGCCCACACATGCATATTCACCTGTATGCACATGCAATCACACAGACAAGCATGTGTGCGCATACAAACACACATACAAGAATGTGTGCACATCCCACAGACATGTAGATTCTTTATCTCTTAATTTTTCCTTGGCATTTTGAGAAATATGAGTCGTTGTTTATTCTTTCTTGGTGGATTCAGCATTTACTGAGATATTTTGCTATTGTTGATTGGATTTTTTTTAAACATCAAATATTTTTATTTAAAATCAAATATCACAAAATTAATTTCCTTCCTATTGTCCCTCAGTCTGCCTATGTCTCCTCCATTGACTTCTCCTTTTGATATTTGTAAATTGGCAAAATGAATTACTTGGCCATTCTTTGCCAAATCCTCTTTACTCTGAACCCATTTTTCTGCTTTCCTCACTATTAAGTGGGTTACATTCTAAGAGTATTATAAATTCTTATGGAATGAGAAAACAAAACTTAAAGTGTAACATGTGCATGGAAGGCTATACAGAAAATATTAAATAATTTTAAGACGATTTCAGTATATAAATGAATATATCTGAGAATTTACTTCTACACTGCATTCAAAGCCTAGCCTTAAACATCAAGAGAACAGATGGTTTCTTATATGTCAACATGAGGGACTGAAAACCTCCTTTTCCTAGTTTAAAAGTGTCTCTGTGTTTTCTGTGTATGCTTTGAATACACAGACTTCATTAACACATTAAAAATTGAGGATTTGACTAAGAACTCAACATACCTCATGGAAGAGAGATGTTATAGGAACATCATAACCAATCACTCTAGTTTAGAAGGAATGAGAAGATATAGAAATACTGTAAAAATGTGTAGCCTAGGCTGAACTCAAACTCGTGATCCTCCTGCCTCTGCCTCCTTCAGCAAATCCTACCAGCGTGCTGCCACCACAACTGGGTCCTGGAAAGACTGGATGTAGGGGAATACCAGGACAGAGAAGCGGGAGGGGGTTGAATGGGGAACAGGGGGAGGGAAGAGGGCTCATGGGACTTTTGGGGAGGGAGGAACCCGGGAAAGGGGAAATCATTCAGAATGTAAATAAAAAAATATAGAAAAAAAAAGAAATACTGTAAAAATTAAGAATGGTGGTGGATGCCCTTGACTTTGGAGAGTTGGAAAATATAGTCATGGATGCAAGATGGGACCTGTGAGAAGTGCTTGATTTGAACTGGAATCCAGCACACCTGCAGACAGTACAAGGATTGTGAGCAGTCAGAATGTGTTATTTATTCATTGCGCATAGAGATTTCTCCTTTCTCTCTTTTAACCTTTGAGACAAGACAAATTTGAGACTATAGGTATTCAATTGTCTAACTCCCTCCTTTTTGCCCATACTAGGAAACCATG
Source organism: Tokudaia tokunoshimensis (assembly GCA_036184795.1). Lineage (NCBI taxonomy): Eukaryota > Metazoa > Chordata > Mammalia > Rodentia > Muridae > Tokudaia > Tokudaia tokunoshimensis. The sequence continues at coordinate 83,287,909 of BTHU01000016.1, forward strand.
GGAGCAATATGATTATTTTGTCTAGGGAAAGGTACAGTAGGGTTGATATGTAGAGATATGCCTTTTGGTTCACACAACTCCATAACACTTAATTACTGCAGTGTTAAGTTTGAGCGGTGAGGCTGTTGAAGAGCCAGCGTCTGAAAGGTCATTTTCAAGTAGAGATGCACTTTTCTTAGGAAACTTCCCCAGGATCCAGTTTATCAAAATTTTGTCCTGTTGCATTAACTGAAGCATGTAATTTCACATTTAGACAAAATGAAAAGCAGGTTAGCCAGCAGCTGTTAGACTCTACTAATAAGTAACTAGGCAAAGCCTTTCTTTAAGAGAGTATAAGAATACACAATAGTGGCTTATCTCACACATATCTCCAAATATTTAATACCCCCCAACATCCTTGTTCTATCCATTTTTCTTTTAGGATCCTGGGTTTTGGATAAGAATTAAGTTTTCTTTTATGGATTTTAATTTTCCTCCCAAATGTTCTATATCAGATATTATTTTTAAGTTTAGAAGGCTATATGAGTTTCAAAGTAATAGTACAAATGTAGGTTTACTACCAATCTATCTGTGTAGTATCGAAAGGTAAGGACAAAAATATATTGCAGACAGACTTGAATTAATCTTTTTTAGTCTGGCCAATGGCCCAACATTCCATATGGGCATAACATGCAAGGCTGTTTTTGCTGCATTTCTCAAAATGGTTCTGTTAAATGAGCTCTTAATATTATTTGGAAGCTAGTATTAATTGTCCTGAAAAATGTGTATTAAATACTTAAATAAGAGTTCATTTGCTAAATTTAACATGAAAGAGTTGCAAAACATTGCACTTGGTTAACATGCACTTGTTCAAAGCAACTGAAATTTGAGTTGGTTTGCTACTGATTATGAAATAAAGCATTTTTTTCTATACTTGGACAAAAGATTTGTGTCCTGCATATGCTTGGAATCTGCTGAAATAGCTGCTTTCCTAACCAGCCTTCCTAACCAAATGAGTCATTTGTTTGCTTCACTTCTTCTTAAGAACTGCGAGGAGGTTTTCCAAGCTGTCCCTCTTGTAGCAGATGGAGTTCTCACAGGAGTCCATCCCCATAGCAACAACAGCTGCATTGGCGATTAGTGCTCTATGGATTTCCGAATAGCTTGTAAGGCCATTGCCATCTGAAAAACCTCTCCTTCTACCATTGGGATCCCTGCTGATGCCATTTGGATAATGTCTGGTTTGACCTGAATCTCAGAGGAGACTGCTATCTTGGAGATAACTTAAGGAGAACACTCACCATAAAAAATTATATGTGAAAAATAGAATTATATGTGGGAAATATGTATGCTTTTTTTTGGTTCTTCTTTTAAGTCATATGACCTGAGTATTTGGATTATGTCATACGTGGTTATCTGGCATAGATAGGTATACACCTCAAACCTCATGGTTGAGGAAGATTAACGTTATGTGGCTAATTGAATTATGCCTTCCACAAAAGCATGGGCTGTGATAGAAGTTTCCCATGAATTAAGTCCAGTAGTGAGCATAAGGCAAGTGGTTCAACAATCCTGTAACATACCTTCTCATCTGGCAAGTACCTGGCATAGGCTTTCTAGATTCCTTTTTGGTAAATCTGTCAGTAGTCTTTCTAATTTCAAACAAATATTAATACGGTCACAGCATTGCATAAACATGGGTGACAATTCAAGTGCTGCCAGTTTAAAGATACTTAGTGAGTTCTTGTCTACCAATAATGCCAATATGAAATTTAAAATTTGGAAGATAAGCTTGTGAGAATAATTTCAGCCCAATCAATATGTTTGACAAATATTACCATAATGATGAATTGCATGTATGGTGCAATCCTGACTTGGTACCAAGACAAGCTTTTATTTTTGCTAAACCCACCTCTGCCTAGGATCTAGCATCCTGCTACTCTCAAACTTCCTGGAGCTTGTCTACTCAGACTGGTGGTCACAGAATATCAACAGAGGAGCAGGGTGTGGTTTTAGGATTGAATATTCATGTTTATAGCCATTATGGTCTCATAGTGACTCGGATGCATGGGAGAAAATAGGTCAGGTGGAAACAGAAAAAAAGCCCTATTGCTTCTGCTACAGAAAAGCTTTTGCTCGCCTACACCAGTAAATTATATATTTAGGGATTTTTTTTCAAGAGTAAACCCTGTCTGAAAGCTAATTTGTATGTCTTAGTTTCAGCTCGCATCCAGGCTGCAAGTGTTCTGCAGTGAAAAGGAGTCTATCCATCAGAGGCTGACTGTAATTCTAACCAGACACTTGCCTTGTATTCTACAGCCTGTATGTCCAGGCTGTCAAAAGGATCATCATTTTCCCCCATGGTTTGTGTCAGATAAACACAGCTTTTGTATTGTACACTCAGTGTGATTGCATGTGGCTGCATTGAGAATTTCTTATTTAGAGAGTAGAAGCATAGCATCACATGATAGCTACGTGCATCAGGGCTACCTTGGCCTCCCTCCAAGGACATTTGGAGCTCTTGGAAGTGTTCACAAAGGTACTCATTATAACAGGGCCTTGTTTGGAGCACAGCTCTTGAATGTGGACCTTGTGGGTAATGTTACAAGGAAGTTCGGTTTTGCAGGGATGCGTTCCCCGTGCCAGAGAACCGTGTCTGCTTCCCATACGCGCGTCCCTTATGCTGCCAGCTGTTAGCTGTTATCATTTGCAGTCTGCAGCCTGGTTCCACGCTCACGGCTTCCTCCGGGGTGAGAGGGAAGCAGGGACACCTGCTGCAGATCTCAGGCTTTTCCTTCTTGCCCTGGCTGCTTCCAATTGCTTTTTGTCTCCCCAATGCTGAGCTTTCAACTTGCTTACTGTCTTTGTGTACTTACATTTTTCTTTTGAATATTGTCTTTAAGAATTTAGCACGTGAATCCTGTGTTTCTATCATTTGTCCATGCTCTCTCCCCCTCACCACTAACTTCTATGTCCCTGTACGTGTCAAACTCATAATGACCTCTTTTCCTTTAATTATTGTTTTACACACACACACACACACACACACACACACTATACACTCATATATGTAAACAAATGTATATGCAAGTATAGCCTGCTGAGTGTATTTATTGTTGCTTGGATTGGATAACTTACCTGGAGGGGGGCTATTTTTCATGTCTCTCCAACCTCCTATTTGTACCTTCTCATTTCCCCCCAAGTTCTGAGAGTGTGCTGTTTCCTGAAAGCCCCTCTTCCTCCTGCTTTTCCTCAGTGTCTGCGGCCTCCTATCTTTCTGTCATTTACGTGGCTTCTTATCCAGCTGTGGCTTGGACCACAGATTGACTCATGCACATTTCCTTCAAGCTGTACCCTCACTGTCTTGTTAGTAAGACGCTCAATTCTCGTCCCACACATCACTGAGAACATAGACTTTGAATAATGGAAACAGTGACTACCAACTCTAGGAGCACTTTGAATTCCTGTGCGTTGGGGTCCAATTATCATGTGTGCTTACTGTATCATTAGAGCTTGTTTGCCTCAATGAGGGCTTCTTGAGTGGGTAACTGTATTCATTATTTGGAGTTGCTTTCACTATCATCAACACATTAGTCACTTAAAGTTTTGGGTGAATCAGAAGAGAACAACTGGTAACTGAGGATTCAGAGTTATGCTCTTTCAAAAGCCCTTGAAAATAGAAGGATAGAAACACATTTTTTTTCCTGACTATATTCATAAATTACAATGCAATGACTCAGTTTCTCAGTTTTGGAGAGAACAAACATTCTTAAGGATTACACTTTGTAGGAATAGAAGTTTTGGGTCCTGATTGTTCATGTATATTTTGTTTCACAAGCATGATTTGATTTGTGATTATATTAGGAACATATTCCTAACATTTTATGTAGTCTTAATTTGAAAGGATTTTGTAACAGAGAATCTCCATCAGGTTCAGAGAATGAATACTAAAAATTATTTTCAGTGACTATAAGGAAGGGAAAAACAATCTCTCTCATATAAAGGGATTTAAATACTTTGTCTCATTCAGACTAGGAAATTTGGTGACTGGTCATGATTATTTGTGTAGTGGAGTGAAGCAAGCTCTTTCTAATCATTTCACGTCATTAACCATCTTGCCTCTATTAGGGTTCCCTGGCTTTCCATTTCATCTCCCCATAGAACTCACTGGTTTCCGTATACATTTTTACATGCTTATTCCTAGTGTCTTTGGCATTCAGGATCAATCACACATTCCAATGTAATAGATTTGTTTTTTAACATATATCTCAGTGGTATCAGAAGTACCAGTTACAGTTGTGTGGCCTTCAATACATGGACCATTCTTTTTCTACAAGCTGTGATTAAATACCGTCTAAGGTCATGGTAATAAGATGAACAAACATGGCTATCAGACTCATAGGTGTATCATTGGGAGGAACCACTCTTATTGCCATTCTTCCTTTCTTTTTTTTTCTATATTTTTTATTTACATTCCCAGTGATTTCCCCTTTCCCAGTTCCCCCTTCCCCGAAAGTCCCATAAGCCTTGCTTTCTAATCCTATGCATTCTGACTATGTTCCAGTGTCATTTTGTAGACCAACTTTAGGAGTTTACAAGGAGCACCCTGCTAGTATAGTACATGAAGCTTTGATAAATTATGGAACATTCTTTCAGTCATCCTCCATTGGTTTGAGTGGGTATGAAACAGCAAAAGTTAATTTTAATAAAATGGGGCCATCCACTGCCAAGTCTCATTTATTTTTGTGCAAGAAATTCTTTGATTGGACTCCTGGCCATATTGAATACCATCCCATCTCATTATGATCACAGATGTGACACTGAAAGTAACTCTGTAGCCAAGGAGGACAAATCCATAAACATGATAACTGCCTATACCAGGGAAAAGAAATGGTAGTCCCTTTCATAATGGGAGAGATATGAATTTGTCTTCCAACTCTCTAGAATACCTAACAAGTGAGAGTAACACACACATACAAACACACACACACACACACACACACACACACAGAGAGAGAGAGAGAGAGAGAGAGAGAGAGAGAGAGAGACAGGCAGACACAGACACAGAGAGACAGTCAGATACAGAGAGACAAAAACAGAAACAGAGAGAGAGAGAGAGAGACAGGCAGACAGACACAGAGAGACAAAGACAGAAACAGAGACACAGAGACAGGCAGACACACATACATACAGACACAGAGAGAGGCAGAGAGATATTAGTGCTTCTCATAAACTGAATTTTGGTATCTAATGTTGAGACATAACTGAGTAGGGGCTGTAGGTATATAGCCTTGGTGCACTGAGAACTGTGGAGTAGTTGTTGTAGGAGTGGTTGCCATGGAAGCCTGAGCCTCTTGCTTATGCAATTTAATTATACCCAAGAACATGTGTGAGCCTGGTATTTTATATAATTCCTCCAGGTCATGATGTAATGCTGTTGCTCATGTGTCCAATGATTCTAGTTTACAAAGAATATCTTATGACCTGTCTTAGTTATCACTTGTCTAAGTTGTCACTGAAGAGATACCATCACCATGAAAATGCTTACACAGGGAAACATTTAACTGGGACTGACTAACCTTTTCAGAGGTTGAGTCCATTATTGTCATGGTAGCATGCAAGCAGACATGGTGCTGGAGAAGGAGCTGAGAGTTCTATATCTTGATCTGCAGGCAGCAGAAGGAGACTTGAGTTGAGCTTCTGAGACCTCAAAGCCCACATTCATAGTGACATACTTCCTTCAACAAGGCCATACCTCTTAATAGTGCCACTCCCCGTGGACCTATGGGAGTCATTTTATTCAAACTACCATGTGACCCTTGCTAATTTGACCTACTTTGGTTACATGTTCATTTCTATGGGGATATGATAGCATACTCACCATTATCCCTAGATGATGTGAGTTATCTGTAGTAGGGGACATGACTTTGGTTTATATTCCTAAAGTGCCTTTCTCTCTCTCTTGGTCTTAGTTAGGGTTTCTATTCCTGTACAAACATCATGACCAAGAAGCAAGTTGGGAAGAAAAGTGTTTATTCAGCTTACATTTCCACATTTCTCCTCTCACCCAAGGAAGTCAGGACTGGAACTCAAGCAGGATCTGATGCAGAGGCCATGGAGAGATGTTTCTTACTGACTTGCTTCCCCTGGCTTGCTCATCCTGCTTTCCTATAGAACCCAAGATTACCAGCTCAGCAATGGCACCACCCACAAGGGGCCCTCCCCCTTGATCACTAATTGAGAAAATGCCCCACAGCTGGATCTCATGGAGGCACTTCCCCAACTGAAGTTCCTTCCTCTGTGATATTCCAGCCTATGTCAAGTTGACGCACAAAATTAGCCCAGTACGACTGACCCCCTGTCAACTTGACACACAAACACATCACTATTAAGCCTCAACCCTTACTTTCTTATTCATCCCCAAGATTTAAATAACTTTAAGAGTCCCATAGTCTTTACATATTAGAAGTTCTATCCCTTTAAAAATAGCCAATATCTTTTAGAAAGCAGAAAAATTCAAAGTCTTTTTAAAATTCAAAGTCTCTTAATTGTGGGTTCCACACATGTTGACACACAAAACCAGCCATTTTCTCTGTCTTCTCTCTCTCTCTCTCTCTCTCTCTCTCTCTCTCTCTCTCTCTCTCTCTCTCCCCCTTCCTCCCTCCCTCCCTCCCTCCTTCCCTCCCTCCCTCCATCCATCCTTCCCTCCCTCCCAGAGTCTCTGTGATGGTTAGTATGGATTTTCAACTTGGAAAGATCCAGAACCATCCAGGAGTCACACTTCTGTCCATGGTTGTCAGAAATTGTCTACATTAGTTTGAATTGAGAAAACTCACTCCTACTGTAGGTGGCACCTACAATGTCTGGGACTCCAGATTGAATGAAAAGGAGAATGTGAACTGATTTTGAATTTGAATTTGATTCCCAAATGTGGACAAAATGTGACTAGCTGTCTTAAGCATTTACTGACATGACTTCTCCATGATGATGGACAGTGTCCAAAAGCTGAGAGGCAAAAAGGAAGTGCCTCTTCTCAAGTATTTTGTCACAGTAGTAAGAAAAGCAGCTTGTACAGCCTCATTGCAGCTTTGTGTATTTCTACGTTCTGATCATTTTATAGTCTATCACACAATGGATCTAACATACGTATGAATCAAAGATCAAGACAACTTTTCTGAGTCTGAATATAGGTTTCTCTAGCTAGGTGTAGTTGCAGAATCAACAACTTTTAGATTTATAAGTTTCTAGTGAGTAAATTTAAGCAGTTTAATATTCAAGTGAGTGCTACATTTCCTATCCCCCATAGCAAAGAACTTCATGTCTTTCTTAGTGGTAGACTGGTATATTTTGCAACATACAGAAATTTATGCTGCCTGTTAATGGGGATGCCTTGCCTTTGAACCCACAGAAATTTCAACAAGGTGGCAACAGGTGAGTTTCCTTGTTTTTATCATATAGGAAGAAGACATATCGTATATGTGATTGGTACTGAAGTCTTGCTAAAAAGGGCTGCATGTCCAATTTATTTAGGAGACGGTATCTCAAATCTGGGAATTGAGTGAAATGTTGACTGTTATAGTGAGTAAAGTCACAAAACCATGAGATTTCAATCACCTTGCTCATTCTTATCAAGTTCAACTTGAGTAGACCATATTTGGTCTTAGGAGTTTATGATGAGTTAACATGCCCAACGAATTTTGTGGATTCAATACTTTGGAGTGTTTCTGTTTCTTTGGCTCTGTTAGCCTTTGGTATCACCTGCCTGGTTACTTGTGAAAGCTACTTTCATATATATATGTATGATATATATGTATGAAAGTAGCTTTCACATATATATCATTTCATATTTGTAGTCACATATATATAGTCATATATATGTGACTACAAATATGAAATGATTATAAAGAAGCATGGATTACCAAATTAGCTTGTCTTAGCATGATAGAAATTTTTAGATGGTACAAGGAAAGGAGAAAGGTGTTACTTAATTTTTCATACTTTGCAATTGTTCTGCTCTATTAAATTTAAGGAGACATTTTTGATGGTGTCATTTCCCACTGTAATCTCTGGCCTGCTCAACACAGCCATTACAGAGCTCTCCAGAATCTTAGCATCTCTGATGTTGCTTTTCTCATGATTTTTATGAAAAGAATGTTCTCTGGACCCTCTTGAGTGAACAAGAACACATGAGTGCTATTCCAAGAAAAGACAGCATCTTCAAAAAATGGTCTGGAAAAGTTGGCTATCTACATGTAGAATGAACGGAACTACATAGATAGGCATTTTCTGACAAGGATCCCAGGTTCAGGATATGAGGCTAATAACTGAAATATGAGACAATATAATTTAAAAACTTATGGATAGGACATGAGACTGCTAATTGAGTGAGGAGATAGTCTAAATAAAGCATGCAAAAAAATTTGCAGACTATACAGCTGACAAAAGACAAATAAAATATACAGAGAATCACAAGTAAAAAGAAAAAAAAGGTAGTAATAAACACCTAGAAAATAAACAATCCAATTAAAAAATAGGCTATTGAACTGAGTAGCCTATTATGTTCTCAAAAGCATAAATAAAGAGATAGTAAATGCTTTTTAAAAACAGTGTTCAACTCCCTGACCATCAAGGAAATAGGAATTGAAACTACTCTGAGATCCCATTTCCCTTTAGTCCTAATGAATATTAGAAAATAAATAAACAAACCCCCAAAACACTAGTAAACAAGAGGAAAGGCGAATCCTCAGACTATTGATGGGAGTGTAGACTCGTGTAGCCACATTGGAAACCATTCCTGATGTTTCTTTAATGGTAGTAGGTCTGCCACATGACCCAGATATCTCAGTCCTGGCTATATACCCAAAGGATTGAGTTCATTTTTGGATGCTTGAAGGAAATGAGGGCTTGCACCAAATGATGGAAAATGCCAAAACTACTATGTTAACAAAGGAAAAAGAAACTCAATACTTAGAGAGTGGCATAGGAAGAGTTATAATAGGCCAGAAATATTGACTATTCTCTATGAGAAGCATAGGGAATGCTTCATTTTAGAACTGAAGAACACACTGGAGAGAGGGTCACTACCATCTGAGACTCTCAATGGTTGCTTTCTCTTGTAAATGCAGCATAGTATGAGATACTATAATAAAACTGGATCCTTGATAAAATGTGTAATGTGACCTCAAATAATAGGTGGCACACAGGAGAACTTAATTCTCAGAGGCAAGATAGAGACTTTTCTTAATTAAGGAAATCAAAGTGGTAGTCAAATTGATCTTTCTTGATGACAACTATAGAGATACTAAATGGAACAGTATCCTTGAAGGTACACAAAAGTCTTGGTTAGTATATACAGTTAATAGACACAAAGGGAAGATAATAGGGATGATGAGTAAAAAAAAAAAATAACTAAGTAAAAGCCACATGCCCTGCATGGTCTGACAAATAATCTTTCAGACTGAGAGTCCACTGACGGGCAGAGGCTAGTTCATCTCTCATCAAAGATGACTTATCTACTGTCTCTTTTGAAGGTTCAGTAGACATACAGTTATTATAGATCACAAACAGCTCCAGATGCAGCACTAACCTTCTAAGGGACAAACAAAGCACATGATGACATTACAAATCTATTGGCTTGCTTTCTTTCTGGACTGAGCAGTGTCTTAAAAAGAATGGATATGCATTCCAGGAATGGATGTGCCACCTTGCATCCACAGGCAGTTCCACCATTTTGCCATCATTTGAAGAGTCACAACATCTGACCTTCTGACAGTTTTTTACTTTGCTTAAAATATGCATCATGTCTGGCTAGGTGAGTCAGACTACACAAATGAAATGCAATTATGGCACAGGTCCTATTATATAATACAGTACCCAGAGATTGTTGGCTTGCTAGAGGATCTATTTGAACTCTATCAAAGTACCACATTATACCAAGGAGGTCAATATTCAAAGTGATTTTCTTTTTCCCCTCCCCTCTCTTTCTTTTGGAATTGTAGATTGAATCTTGAGCCATCTTGTATATTCTTGGCAGATGCTTTACTACTGAGCTATGTCCACAAACCCATTATTATTTGATAAACACAACTATAGTTTTGCTTATATATTTTTATTACAAATACAAGGAAGTATTTCACATGACATAAAGTGGGTTTCTTGGTAGGTTACAGAAGAAAGACAGGAAAACCAATGGAAATATGAGGAAGTAGTAATAATAAACTTAGAAGGTTTTAACATAGGAATCTTTTGATACAGCAGTGGTGTTAGCTTCACTGCAGTACTCAATTCTTGCTATCTCTTTGTATTGATCCTTGTGTTAAGATTTTAAAATGAGTGGCCATGGTTGCCAGTTGCCATTGCTTACTTAGTATTTTTACATCACAGTATTTATTAATTAGGAAGAGGCTTGACCTGCCCAAGTATCTGGGTGCTTTCTTAGTTAGTGGGAGAATACCCATCCTGACTGATGATGTACAATGAAATTGTACACAGTAAGAAAGTAGTAATTCCCCAAAGGAAATCATGCTGTCATTGGTTTATGGGTATGAGACATGGGTATGAGGTAGCTAGAAAGACATCAATTGTCTTCTCATTTGATACTCTAACGCAGCCATTGATGAGTAAATTCTCCCTTCTTCAGACAACATTTTAATCTTCTCATATGTTACGTAGAAGTTGGGCTAAGACCCTCCCTCTACTCTTGTCTCTGATGACATTTTGGTGATAGTCCATTGCCATTTTGGGTGATACTGGCTTCTGTTGAGAGTAGTCCAACATCATGTTGGATCCTATTGGGTACCACTGTCTTCTGACGGCAAGAATGGTATTTGCCATATACTGCCATTAAAGAAATTTTAGTAATGATTCATGCTAGTTTTTAACCTCCTTTCTCTTGGGATTTTTCTGTGATTTTAACATCTTATTTCCTTAGGCTAGTTAGAAAAGTTTAGGCCTGACTACTGAAGAGACATTGCCTGTGAAGTAAGTAGTGAATATAAGTCCATTGGTTGCTGGAGGTTGGGGGAAGGTTGCTGGAGAGTCTACAGAGAACTTTTTTTTGGTAAGATTTATTTATTTATCATACATGAGTACACTGTAGTTGTCTTCAGGTACTCCAGAAGAGGGAATCAGATCTCATTACGGATGGTTGTGAACCACCATGTGATTGCTGGGATTTGAACTCAGGACCTTCGGAAGAGCAGTCAGTGTCATCTCTCCAAACCCAAGAGAGCTCTTGAATTGTACACTTGCAGTTCCTTTAGATGCCCCTTTCCCCCCCCTCATCACTTGCTTTCTTTACAGCAGTAATTAATCATTCTTTTTTTTTTTTAAAAAAAACCTAAGGCTTATATTTCTCTATCTTTCCACAAATCTACAGTAAACAAATCAAGTACAGTAAATAATTTCCATTGCAAAATATTCCTTCCTTGCACTAGAAGTTGTTCATTGTTGGTTATGGTTCAGCCTCTAAACAATACTGCACACACTCTGCACTTGAAGAAAGAACAAGCTGACTTGGATGGAACAATCTCAAAACCAAAAGAAAGAAAAGACACTTGGCAAGGAATTATCCCAGTTGCCCTTTCTTCCCTCTCTAAATGAGTTTCGAGCAAGCATTACAATGAAATTCCCTGAGAGGAGCTGTGTTTTGCTGCAGGATGATGAGATCATGCTAAACCTAGTGAGAATGTTTTCAAATTTCAAGTAGAAACTATAAGAAATAAATTGCATTATTACACCTGCACTGAGGGAAAAGTAGCTCATTAGCTACTTCCAACTTAGAGAATATTCTTGAACCTTTCTCTCCAAGCACATTTTTAATGACAGAGAATTAAGACCAGCATTTTCTATTATTGTTAGTGAGCCTTTTAATGATGTAATGTCTGATTCCCTTGATTTTTATTTTAGAAAATATATCTACCTCTGAGATTGAATCTCTTTATTGTTCACTGTAACTCTCCCCAAGAAGTGTGTTTTTTGTTTAAAAAGACGTTGATAAATAGAACTCATACTTTACAATTTAAAATATGCTGAAGTTAATTTGGCTTTTATTCCTTCTATAAGAAAATATAACAAATGAAAATACAGTCCCTTAGGTATAATACAACTTCAGCAATTAAAACCATTTAAAAATGTACAAAATGAATGAATGAATGGATGAATGAATAACAAAGTTCATGTAAAGAGGCAAATGAAAGATAATAAGAACTTATAATGTATGTTAGTGATTTTGTATTTATGAAAATTCTCATAGCATACAAGAACAAGCTGGTTTCTGATCCATTTGCCTGTTTTTATCTGACACAAAGTTCATACTTCTCTTGAAATTGAGATTCTTCTATCTCTTCCTTTTGAAGGCTGCTGCTAAACACATCAAAAGAGCTTAGTACCTTCATCAGGTTACCTATTTTTAGCTTGCTTACAACAAGTCATAATTTTGTATGTTTTTCTGTTTGCTGAGGTAGTCATGAGTAAAGCCAACTCTTGTTTCATGCTAGCTCTATCCTTCAGTGTGATCAAATTGCCATCCTTGTTAGGTGATCAGATAGGGCTAAAGGTATAGCTTTACAGTCTTTGAAATAAACTGAGTGAGCTAGGAGATGAAAAGTCAAGTTTAAAGCTCTGAAATGACGATGTATTTCATACAGAACACTGGGTGGGCCAGTGCATTTCTCAGTTGTAGAGTTTCAGGTCATGGGTTCTGAAACTCAAGACTTCTCGTGTCCTCATAGGCTTACACTTACTGAGTTTACCCACTTAGTCAAAGGATCACGATCTGAATTCATAACTAAGTCTTCTAATTTCAATATGCATTTTTATTCCAAAACTGTAGGAATCATGCAATTTTCTTGCTAGGTAGATAAAATGGTTACCTGTTTAAAAGTCTTTACCCAGTCACTGTCTATGCACAACTATGTACAGATGAAGGACTGTTTTTTTTTTTTTTTTTGGTCATCAAAACATCATCTTTTTTCCATATATTTGATTGTGGGCTATTATTGTGATTTGTATTCACCATAAGTGTGACAAGGAGGATAATATATTTGTACTGACTTTAAACATTTGGAAGCACTGCTCCATGTGAAATGGGCCACGAAAGACCAACTGCTTTACTTTGTCTAAAGTTCTCATGGAGAAAGAAAGGCATTTGGTGGAAGATACATTATAAAGGGAGCGAGGGAAAGAGGGGAGAGGGGAAGGGAAAGGAAGAAAGCTGTATCATGTAGTTTTTCTATATATCTTAAATCAGCCATCAGAAATGATGTTGAGACTATTTAGAATCTCTAGAACCATTTGTAATACCTCGATCAGTTCTGGATGAACATTCAGAAGCCATCTTCATATAACACAGTCAAAATTCCATAGCAACTATTCACTTGGAACAAACCACATCAACACTTGATTGCTGATGCACTGCTAACTGCTAGTCTCTGCATGCTCTGTCTCCTGCTTTCTTCTTTAACTCTTTCTCCTAGTGTCATCTAGCATAAGAGTTTTCAATCTGTAACATAAAGGTCATGTTATACTTTAATGAATCATGTTTCATTGGAATATGAATTACCTATAGTTACTTTCTTATAATATTGTAGTTAGGCAGTTGCAACGGAAACTTAGTTTGCAAGGTTGAAATTTTAGCTATAGGACAGAATATATTTGCTAGCGTTAGCCTGGGCCTATCAAACGCTAAGATTAAGGTTTGGAATCAGCTCTGGAAGGAGCACACATAGACCTTAAGGCTTAGCCATACAGGTGCAGTCCATATTGTTAGAGTACCTCATTAACTGTTTACTCTCATTATTTTGTGTGTGTGCATACCATTTTCAAGATCTTAGAGAATACTAGGCTGCAATTCAGGACAAATATTGACCATTACTGCATGCTTTAAATCATCAAAATATTTTGAATACTCTATTGTTTCCAATATTTGCAGCAGGCATGCATTTTCTGTGGAGGAGTAAGGACCAGAGGGAAAAAGTGTGTGATTGTCAATAATTCCTACCAGTGAATGACCTTTTGCTTTTTGTGGCCAATCTCTGATAGTTGTCCGAGGAAAGCATTCTTTTGTTTTGGAGTGGAGATACACTTTTGTCCAAGCAACAAGGCCAATGGTTTGTTCTCCCAGTATACTAAGGTTCAGTTGTGGCAAATCTTTTCATTGTATTGTTGGTGCCAAGCTAGTACAAATGATACTGGACAAACTTCTTTGTGTTTTATTCCCTAGGTGATCAAGGTCAATTGCAAATAGAATGTAACAAATACTTGGGATCCAAGTAGCAGGACAATGATGTTCTAAATCTTCCTTGCAACCTGTTCTTAACTTGAATCATTTGAACAAGTGATCCACTGCTTCTGAAGTTTGGAAATCTAGACAGAGCATTTGTGTATATAACAAAGAGGAGGGAAACAAATGAATGAATAAACTAAAACAAGATTTTTATTATTAGAAGATGTATTATCTCTGGGACATTTATAATAGAAAATATAAAGAACATTATAAAGTAAAAAATAACCTAAGAAGGGCATAAGGTTATATGACCCCATCTCCAGAGCTGATTCAGCCAACAGATATGATACTAGTTACATATGCAATTTAAAATTTTTCAACCTCTTGTTTTGAATAAAGAGCAAGAAGTAATAGGTACAATCAATTTTCAGAATGTATTACATTTAACAGAAATGTATTCCCAAATGTTATCATTTCTGCATATTCCAGTAGTATAAAATATTAACTTGTTATTGTCCTACATTTCGAAAACTCAGTGTATATTTTAGAACTGTGGCTCATCTCCAGATGGATACGCCACACTGCATATTTCCAATCATGGTCTCTCTGAGACAGAAGAAAACATTGGGAAAGTGAGAGATAGAGTTAAATAACAGAAATCCTTATCACCCTTCCTATTTTAGCACACATGCAGGTGTCTAAGTATCCTGGACTTACTTAAAGGTGTATTGAGTCTCTGTCCCTCATGTCTAACTGCTACACTATGAGGAGAAATTTTGTGAGTATTCTCTGAAGTCTGATCTTTCAAACCATCCCATCCAGTTATCTCCTTTCACGCAGTGAACACTTACAGACGGAGTAGTATGGAAACTTATCTATGAAGCGTACATTGGATACTCAGTTCTGATTCTGATTTTGTCAATTAACAGGTGTTTTGATGGAGGAAATTCACTGTGACCTGTGTCTTTTTGTATTGAGGAAATGAGAATGAATTCTCCAGTATGTGGAGAAAGAAATACTGATGGGGGCTTGTAAGGAAATGCCAGAATACAAGGAGGGGCTGGAGAGATAGTCCAGTCAGTTAAGTGCTTGATGTGCAATCATGTGGACATGAATTTGATCTCTAGATACTTTGTAACAATCCAGACATGACAGCGCATGCTCACTGGTTATCTAACTTAGCCAAGTCCGTGATATACAGGTCAGTGAGCAACCCTGCCTCACAAAATAAGGCAAATTATATCTGAGGAATGATGCCTCTCATCTTTATACTGACCTGCACATACATATATATAACATTCATGTACACACACACACACACACAGAGAGAGAGAGAGAGAGAGAGAGAGAGAGAAGAGACCGAGAGTGACATAGAGATAGAGAGAGAAGGGGGAGAAGACAGAGAGACAGAGAGACAGAGACAGAGATGGACAGAGAGTACAAGGAGTGATATTAACTAAATAACAAAAAAATCTTCCTTTTTTTGGGTAAAAATAAAAAAAGAAAGATGACGCTCTTATCTAAGAAGAACTTTACATTATTATGTAGACAAGATGTGGGATCTAATTGAGGAAGCAGGTTGAACTTTATAAAGCTCATCTGGGATCTGTAAAGAGGAGATGGGACTGTTAGGAAGGGAACTGAAATGGAAACCTGGTGGTATAGAGGCATCCCCATCTGCTACAGGGAAGGTACAGCAGAAAGGAGTTTCTGCTAGTGGGAAGCAAATCTTGATTTATCCAATTTCTAGCAGAAGATGAGTTGTGAATACAGGCAAAGCTTTGGAGAGTTGCATATGACCAAATTATATGGCTGTCAAGGTCACATGGAATGATCACTGTACTATAAAAATGTTGGGTTACCACCAGGTCATAATTGAAAGGAAAAAGGGCAATGCATTATTTTCAATATACAATATTGATACCAGTGGAAGAGAAGAAAAAAGTCACACTTGGGCTTTTGAGGTACAAATGGATAAAGGAAGGAGACATTTAGTGGGAGTGACTGCTAGACTAGCCATTTATATACTTCTAAGATGCAGGATGCTTTTTAGAGACTTCAAGTAAGTGGACTTTCCTCTGGTATGTGGAAAGTGGGATTGTATATCTCTCTTGTCAGAACACGTTTATACAGTTACAAAAGTGTTAAAATGTGACTTTTAATACCAACCCTTCCCATTATACCTTCAACGGTAGAAGAATTTTAAAACACGAATGTGGGCGTTGATTCCATAGTTCTACTTAAAGAGAAACTGTACTTATTATTTGTTGTCTTAAATGCCTTCATGTAAAAATTTAGAATTGGAGATGGAACTCTCTAGTGGCTATTCCAATACACTGGGCTGGACAAGGACCAAGCCAGTAAGACCTGTGATGCTAAGACAGTGTGGGCAGCTGGGAGAATAGATAAATATCAGGAAAGAACAGAACCAGGCAGGCAGAGTAGAGAGAAATAGCAGCCAATGAAAACTTCCTGGTGCTCTAGGATTCTCAATGTCAGCATGACTATTCAAATGTGCATAGTTCTGTTTCTGGTACACTTTATACACAACATGGCATCCACCATGCTCTGTCATGTCACCCTCAATGTCCTCCATTTGCTCTGTAACATTGATGCCTGGTCAATTGGTTTGTAGACAGTGCAGACACAGGACCCTTGCACAGTGGTAAATGTGAAGCTGAGGACCCCGAAAAACTGTAGAGGCAGAGCAAATGAGCAACCGTGCCTGGGCTTTAAGCTTCAGGATTTGTTACCTCTCTGGGCTAGTGCTGAATCCAGTGGCTTAGCACAGAAAGGAATCAAGTCAATTTATTTACACTTCAAAGGAAATGAAAATTTATGTTGATGTCTAGATTACCATAGAATTTATCTTCTTTTTATTTATTTTATTTATTTTTTTTATTTTCTAAGTTTTTAAATTTATATTCCAAATGATTTCCCCTTTCCCATTTCCTCCCTCTCCGAAAGTCCCATAAGCCCCCTTCCCTCCCTCTGTTCCCCATTCAACCCCCTCTCGCTTCTCTGTCCTGGTATTCCCCTACATCCAGTCTTTCCAGGACCAGGAGTCTCTCCTTCCATCTTCTTGGAAATCTATTGATATGTGAATTGTGTCTAGGGTATTCCAAGATTCTGGGATAGTATCCCCTTATCAGTGACTGCATACCATGTGTGTTCTTTTGTGATTGGGTTACCTCACTAAGGATGATATTTTCCAGTTCTGACCATTTGCCTAGGAATTTCGTGAATTCATTGTTTTTAATTGCGGTGTTATGATTATTATCACTCCCTTTTTTCTAAGTCCAGTATTGCCTTTTTATTACTGTAATAAACATCATTTCTAAAAGAAACCCAAGGAGGAATGGGATTATTGGGTTTATCTTTTCCTACCACAGATCGTTATTAAGGGAAGCTGAAGCAGGAACCTGGAGGCAGGAACTTGGAGCAGAGAGATCTTGGAAAGTTCCTGCTTCCTGGCTTGTTCCTCATAGCTTGCCCATCTTGCTTTCTTATACACATAGCATCACTTACACAGACTTTTGCAATTATTGAAGTAATTAAAGTTTGGTATCTTCACTGTATTGACAGTACAATAAATGGCCAATGCAAAACACTGCACAGAGCTCAAAGCGTGTGAGCATTTGCACCACACAACAGTACATCAGTAGACTGCATCAGTCTTAATATCCTGGTTATGATATTGCTCTGTACAATATTGCATTTGAAGGAAATTTGTATCTCCCTGTATTTTTTCTTGTAACTATATTGGAACCAGCAGTTATCTCAAGATGGAAAATTATTAGTAAAGTCACTGCTTAGTGTATTTCTCTCTCAGCAGTCCAAATGGACCCAACTTGTCTAAACAGACACTAGGTTCCTTTTCCTGTTCTATTTTCACATCACCCCTAAACATGGAATACAAACTGTGTGTGTGTGTGTGTGTGTGTGTATGTGTTTATTTATGTGACATTCTGTGTGTGTTTATTCCTATGGGTTGAATGAGAATGATCCCCATAGGCTCATGTATTTGAATAACCTGTCCCCAGTTGATATTCTGCTTAAGAAGATTAAAGGGATGGTCTTCTTGGATATGTGTCTCTGGGTGCGGGCGTTCAGGTTTCAAAAAAATAAAAAAATCCACATTAGACACACCCAGTTTCTCTCTTTCTTTCTCTTTGTCTCTTTTTCTGCCTGTCTCTCTCTGCCTCTGTCTCTGCGTCTGTCTCTCTGTTTCTCTCTCCTCACTCTCTCCTTTCTCTTTCTGCCTGTGGAGCAGGATATAAAGCTCTCAGCTATGGTTCCACCTGTGCGCTTCCTTCCATGATGATAATGACCTAACTACCTGAAACTGTAGGTAAACCCCCAGACCAATGCACCATGCCTTGGTCATGGTGTCTCTTCAGAACAAAAGAATGCTAAGATGATCCCTAGGGAAAATATGAAGCAAGCCATCTTTGGTCTGGAGCAGCATGCATATAGTCTGGTGTCCTCTTATTAGTGAATCTTTTTAATAACATGCCTTTGTTTATTTTTGGTTGCTGCAACAAAATATTCTAAGGAAAACAACCTGCTTTAGCTCATGCTTTGCTGTCCAGTCTACCGTGGTGGAAAGCCGAGGCGGCAGGCACTTGACGCATCTGGCTGTATTGTTTCAGTAGTCGGAAGAGAGCGGCTGAATGCACGCTGCTGAATTCTTTCACCCCTTTTCATTCTGTTCAGGGCCCAACTCATGAACTTGTGCTGTTGGCATCCAGGGTGAGTCTGCCAACATCAGTTCACCCAGTAAGAAAAATCTCTCACAGGCATGCTCAAAGACCCACTTCTTACGGGAGTCTAGATTTCCTCCAGTTGAAAATGAACACTATCATAGACCCTAAGTTTCTCAATACAATATTAAATATAGTTATTTGCACATTTTTTTCCTTGAACTTTGGAGTTTCTGTTATTTTGTTTGAATCGACATTGAGAGAGTGTCAAGAAGACATCAGGTAGAGCCTGCAAGATGATCCAAATGAGTGCCTGCTATTAATCCCGATGACCCGAGTTTGGTTCCTGAAACTTACATTGTAGAAAGAGAAATAACTCCTATAGGTTTTCCTCTGATCTACACACACACACGTGCACACTAGAATATGAATGTTTTTATACTCTCTCATTCATATATATATATATATATATATATATATATATATATATATATATACTAAGTAAATAAATGTTAGAAGTTTTTTTTTTTTTAAGGAAGCACATAGTTTTACAGATTGACTCTGCAGGGTTTCACTGAACTCCAGAAATACTCTTTGTACAAATCTATTTGTGTTTTTCTTGAAAATGTTGTACTTGTACGCAATTGCCACCAAGACTGTGGGTTCTATCAAACTGGCTCTGGTCATTTTTCATTCTCTTGTAAAGAGTGAACATATGGATAGGAACCACTTCTTTCAGGAGCAGCTACTCTGATCTTTGTCACTCAAGACAGAAACAAAGGATTTTCCTTAGTATCATCTATCTCTATTCGTAATTTTTATGTTCTCCAGACCTATACCAGCAATTCTTTGCACTAAATCACCCACTGTTTACAGAAGCCATCAGAATATCATTGACACCACCTTTGTTATCTCTTATTTCTGGAGTGAGATGAGCCAGGTGAGAGAGACAAGATTTTTGTAAATCCAATCTCAAGGATGCTGTACTGCTGAAGTAATCATGTACCAGGTTTAGAGAGGTCTGTGTTTCGTTAGAAAAAGGCTCCCTCAGCCTGTTTCTTTAGGTTGTAACTGGCAAGGCGATTACCAGTGGTAGAAGTTGGTGTTAATTGTTACTCTGTCATTTAGGACATGATCTGCAGAAAAGGAAAGAGGACTGGGTGCAACAGTTATAATGTCCTCATCCTTCCATCTACCAGGAGGTTCCCAGAAACAAGAATCTGCAAATACTACCCACATACAGGACATGGTAGGAGAGTACTGAGATATGATACATTTACCTCGTTATGTTCCAGATTGCTTGAGTCCTGTGTTTACTTTTTCACTTTGCAAACCCTACATTTGTCTCTCAGTCAGTGGTGTGTAGGTTGACTAAATTATTAGAATCTTGAATGGCATTATTTAGACAATATTTATTTTGGGGTACTACCCTATGGACCATCATTAACTTGGTGGTGGAAAGAGACTTAGTTTATATAAGTTGTAAACCTCTGGAATTGGTACTCACGCACAGATGAGGTGAGAGCATGATAGCATCACAGACTTCCATATTAAACAAGGCTGATAACCTACCAGCTGAGACCAGGAGGCTGAATGGACATGGTGTGTACAGAGTTTGAATGGGTTGTTAGGCAGCGTCCATGTTTTCTTAGAGTCTCCTGACTTCTGATTCAAATTCTGCATTTCCCCAAATTGCCTGCTATAAGGATTACATACTCTTAGATCCCTTAAGTTTTTAATGTGATTTGTGTCTTCAAGCTCCAATGGTTTCTATCTACTGTCATAAGTTTCTACCTACTGTCGTAGGTTACCAACATCCTACTTGTTAGAATTGTTATGACTTGCCCTACTAGTTTTTATAGAGCCAAGGGGTTCCATATAAGTTACTGGGGGAGGGAGGAGAAAAGACATGATATTTATCAGTGTGAGACCTTGCATGCCACACTACTGACCAACCAGGTGAGAGGAACCCACTATTTCAGTAGTAGGGTAGTTGTTGCAGGGTAGCAAACTGCTTTCTCTTTGGATTTGAGACTATTTTACAGGAAGGAATTTCATGATTGATACTGCAATACTTGTCAAAAGCCCATAACCAGGAAGCTCATAGGCCCTAGAATAGAACCTGTTCTTGTTACTTTGCTCAATGGTCAAGTTGTCAAATAGCCATCTAAATATTTATACTTATATCATTGGGCCTGGACTGCTCTCTACCTTGGCTTAGAATAGCCTTTGTGTTTCTTATTTAGTCGACACCAGGCAATGCAGAGATTGACAACAGATCAAAGTGTTTAGAGCAAAAGATGGAGTGCTCAGCCCTAAACAAGACATCTGTGTCAATGGACACCCTACCAGGCTCCAGCGACATTTCAGAAGGGGAGGCAGAGTGAGTCTAAGAGGGAGAGGGTGGGAAGGAATGCTGTGAAATGATGTCTACTGGGCACAGGATATGGCTATTGAACTCAGGAACTCAAAGCAGCTGTGGCTACTTGCCAAAATATGAAGCCAGCCAAACTTCTGACTTAGATGGGAAGGTACTTTCCCGGCTCCACCCATTAAGGAGGAGTTACTAGATACCTACTGGGAAAGGAAAATCTTATTTGCTTTTTGTTTTGAGTTTGTCCACATTGGTAGACTTTATGGGCTCTAGGAGATGACCCACATGAGGACGAATATGGGCAGCAGTAATTAGACTTAGTGGATTACAAAAAAAATAAAAACCCAAGAACTTGGGAATGAAGTATATTAGAGCCAAAATGTGGAGGAACAAAATGAGGGTCGATATGACAATGTTTAATTTTATCTACATATAAAATTCTCATTTAAAATAAACTAAGATAAAAAGAAAGGTATACCCAAAGATTTGTAAAAATATTAGTGGCAAAGGGGGCTCTTGAGATGATTCTCTCATTAAATCTTAGAATATTCTTTACTTGGCCCCCAAAGGATGCTCCTGAGACTAGGTTTGATATTTATTGGCACGCTGAGTGACTGAATTTAAAGAGCTCAGAAGTAACCTCCCTGTACCATATATCGTTTTTGGATCAGAATTTTCTGAAGCAATTTTTAATTCTTCATTGGATGTTGATACTCTAATGCACCGTTTTTTTTCTTTGTGGACAAATGCTTGCTAATTATTTTACTTTTAGGTTATTTGGACCTTATCATTAACAAGCTGATGATCAAAGAAATTTGCAAAATTATTAATAGTGTGAAGTGCAAGCTCTTCTCAAAGAAGGAAGTAATACAATTTTTCTGGATCAAACATTGTCATTATTTGAATGGAAAAACATTTTTCCTACTTACCCCAAGAAACTGAATTGAATCAGATTCACCCTCTGCTGACCTTGGCATGTTCAGTGCTGGGTCAAAATGAGCTACCTCAGTAAGATCCCAGAAGGCCACAATAAGAAAATTATACCTGTGGCCATTTATATTTCTATTACTATAGCCATAGTGGTTAGATTTAAGGAAATGAAACTGAATTTATCAAATTAGCATAAACATTATGATATGCTAGCTTTAAAACTTAAAATACTGAACATTGTGTATTTTAGATATAGGTGTTATATAAGTTTCCTATAAGAATCAAATATGATAGTTAATCTTTCTATTTAAATTTATAAAATTATGCTGCAGTTAAATTTCATGTAAAAGCAATTTAAAGACATTATTTGTCTTCATTCTTATCGAAACCCATGCTTTCTTTGAGGGAAATATAACTTCACAAATATAACTTTCTAGCTTTAAATAGGGTCCTAACCATCTAAGAGAATAAAAAGATGAATCATCTAGGGCCTAGTCTTGAAATGATCTCATTTTACACATTGAAAGGAAACTATTCTCTCCTGTGTTTCCTAACTCTAAGTAAGCAATGAAAACTATTATTTTCCTGGTAAGTTGAAACTTTATAAATTATTATACTTACTCAAAAAAAAAGACACTAAAGTTCATTAAATTTAAATTAACCCAGTGGTCAAAACATTGTCAAAGAGAAAAGAAATGAGGGAATACTGAGTGAGAGCCCAGACCACTGAACAGACATGAGACATGTCTCTTTCTTGAATGTTGAATTCCAATTCAGTTTTCGAGGGTCCCTTCTACCTGAACCTGCTCTCTTCTTTCTCCTTCATGTTGTCTGCTGGAGTTCCCCTTACAGTTATAAGTGTATGAGAAGCAGTAGTTGTCTATAGATATGAATAGAAGGTGACCAAAACTAAACTTTTGTTTTGGGGATGATTTTACAGTTCTGCAGAGAACCCTTATTAAAGTAGGTTTTGAAAAATCCAAGCCTGCAGCAGAGTCTCCATTATTACATTAGGGTCTGATTATAAGCAAGTATTTATTCCATTCATTTTCACTGAGATCTTTCTGTTTATGTTACCGAGTTACTGGGATTGAGTGAGTGATAGTCTTTTGACTAATTCAGGTCTTTCTAGAGCAAATACTATTTGACATTTGACAATGTTGATGCCAGAACATAACGAGTTGATCTATATTGAAAAATGCACAGGCAAATACTGGTTATCTGGGAAATACTATATCTTATGTTGATCAAACACTAGTTTTCTGGAAGATTTTAGTTTTATGACTACCAGAATTACATTACAGAAATTTGGTGCAAAGCACCTATCTGTACTGCGGCTTCCTTCTTTGTGGTCATTAAGCCACGCATTTGGCAAAGTTCCCAGGCTTTGCTGTGCAACCTGATTCTGCCATGCTGATGAATACCATTTTACTCTTCCTATGGTGGCTGCCAGGTAATGACTGACTTTCTTCTTGGATTAAATGATGACAAAAGGTCAGATATTAATTCTTTTCTAGAAACAAACAATTTGGTGTGTTTGATTCATTTGCACAATTAGAGTGATTGTCAGGTATTTGGGTTGAAAACTCTATTTCCATTTTATTCCTGTATGAAAACACACAGTCTTTTAACATACTCATCAAAAATTGCTTTATATATTGTTGTTACTTGTGGAATTTTGCTAACAAGTACTAAAACTGTGTTAAGAGTATCCTCAAATGCTAGATTCTCTTCAAAGTTCAAAATTAGTATCTTAGATTACTGAATCAGAGATACTCTTCATCACAAGAAGTATTTACACTCTACAGGCTGGAAAGCATCTTTTTAATAGAGGAAACAGACATTTGGAAGTATCTTTTCACCAAATGTAGTCAATACATCACTTTCTGAAATAGAGAGCTGCTTTAAGGCCAATGCCAATGTAACACAACCTTCTGTTGGTTAAATTCTAATGACTTACAAAGTACCTGCCTCCAACTTCTTGTTCTTTATTGTAGGGGCATAATAAAAAGCATAGTAAAAATATGCTTTTATACTTAAGAATTCTTCATGATTTGGTTTTAAAGTATATATGAAATAAAATGCCATTTAAACATTAGAGTAAGATGTTATCATATAATGGAAAAGAAAACAAACAATCTCAACAGGAAGTTCTCTGAACTTTCTGGCCAGCTGCTGGAAAAAGAGTGGGAGGGAAACAAGTGAAAGTTTGCTTCTTACATTTTCAGAATTTTAATCTTGGACAGACCACTCAAAGAAAGTCTAAAATTACTGTGACAGGGCAGAGAAGTGCCCTTCAGATCTCTTTAGAAAAAATATATAATCAGAGTTGTGTTTGCTTTTTGTGTTTACCCGTTATTGAAATACTAAGCCAATTACTTCTGACTTAACAGCTTAGGGTCCCTGTGATGATGAATTCTGTGAAGAAGAGAGGTGGAGGGGAGGGACTTGGAGGAATGCTTGCAACAAAACTGGATAACAAAACTGGTTTGAAACAATATACCAGCCTTCATAGACATTCAATGTGTTTAGACCTGTTTATGAAAAATAACTTTATTAAGCATTTTACATACCTATGGTTTTCAAAGTAAAAATTTCGAACTTTTTAGTGGATCAATGAAAGTAGATTACCATTTTAACACAAATACTAGCATAATATTTACCTTTTCCATTGGGTTGACTTTTGTAGATGACATAAAATTCATATATAAAAAACTGTGTAGCAAAAGTGAGAAAGTATTTTAGAATAGCTTTAAAGAAGCAATGAAATTGTATATTTTATTAAAAATTCATATAGTAAAATCTCTTATATGATTTTCATGGCAAAGTAGGATATGGTATGGAACATTTTCATTTCATACTGTTGGGTAGATAACCAAGGGCATGTTGTGATGGCAATATTTGGTCATATTTTCCTTGAAATGAACAAAATGAACTATCTGTTTAAGGAAAACATTGAGTGTTACTAATGACAAAATGCAAACTTATTCATAAACAAGAATTTTGAGCTTTTTTTTGACATGTATATGATATCATTTGAAATGGCATCATATAACATAGGATGCTATAATAAATGTCTGAACTTTTGGAAGATATGATAGCCATATAAGTTAACACCATTTGGATATTCAGTGTAAGATATAAATATCCCTGCACAAAAATAATCCACCTAAGTATAAGATTGTCCAGTAGATATTTATATGGATTATTAATATATAATATGAATGGAGATATAGATTCTACATCATGAAGATCCCTTGGGACAGAGCAGTTGCTGGGATTTGGTGTCAGGTCAAAGGAAAATATATACAAATGCTTCAAGAGTTTTTAAAAATGTTGTCTCTTTTCAATAAAACATCTATAAATTCAGACAAGGAAGACCAAGTCCAACTGTCTTGTTTTAATACAGAATTTTAAAAATTTAGGAAATATCAAAAAGATATCACTCTTATGACAAAGTTCTATCCTAAAATAGTAAGGATATTTAAAGTATAATTATTAAAAATTTTAACTTGTTATGAATTCACTATTAATATTAAATGTAGTAAAATGTATTTGAAATTTTAACTCATATAACTATTAATACATATGTTGTACATAAAGACTCTGGAGAAGCCAATGGCTTCTAAAAATAAAAAGGATCAAGAATATATCGTTTAATACTCATTGTACCTCGTTTTGAGTGTTTTGATATTTTATTCATCACTATTTTCTCTTAAAAGAATTCACTGAGTTCAATTAGTGCTGCCTGTGAATCTATGGATATGGGGCCATACTCTGGAGCAAAGACATCCTGTCAGTGACCACAATAAGAAGAAAATTGACTCTTATTTTCCCAGAAGCCATATCTAGAGGTGGGGTCTAGTGAACTCCTTCCCTACCCAAGCTGGAATCATGAGTAGTTTGTTCCTGGGTCAATACCACAGTTGCTATGTGTTCGTGTGTGTGAGGTGTGTGCCAAATCCAGAAGAAAGTATTTCACACCATTGCTATCTTACAAGTCTTATAGTCTTCTCCCTTAATATTCCCTAACCCTGGAGACTGGAGCAGAGTTGCTATAGACTTCCTATTTATGACTGAGCATTCAATAGTCAGTTATTCTGAATACTTTGATGAGTTATGGGTCTGTATTGATGCTTGTCCACCACAAAAAGAAGGCTCTCTGACCAAGGTTGAGAACAGTATTCGTCTATGGGCATAAATACAAAAGATAGTTTGGCAGGATATCCATTTAACAAAACAACTTTCTACCTATGACCTCTCTATCCATGATATTTTTTACCTAGTTTATGGTATCTAGTTTGGGTTCCCTCATATGGAACAGGACTTAAATTCAATCAGAAAGTGATTGATTTCCCCCATAAGAGTCATTTGACTCCACTTCTGGGGACACATCTTGTTTGGTAGACAGGTATTGTAACATGCATGGAGACTTAATAGGACTACTCACATCCCCATCCCCAGAACTTTTTGGCACCATGAAAGCTAACCAAAAGGGAGGAGGTTTCCAGGCCAGTTGAAAATTGAATTTGAAATGTCCTACAACCAATCTGTGGTGACCTAAGAAATATGGTCTTATCTCTCCATTATAGTAGACAACCAAGAGCACTGGCAAGAGGCCAGGCTATTTTGAAGGCATTTGGGAACCTCCCTGACCAATAAGTTGTAGGAAGAAATTCTATGCCTGGTATTGAGATTTTTGTTCACTAACCCATATCTTCTGGGGGAAGTTTTGTTCACTCTGATGAAGGGTATCTGGCAGCAGGGATTCTTTATATAATAAGATACTCTGGGTGAATATATGCATAACTAAAACTGAAAGTTTTGTTTAATTCTGGACCTAATCTTAGTATCTTTGAAACAATTTTCATGGCCTGATCCAACACAAGAACCAACACATGTAATAATGAGGTCATGGTCTCTTTCCAATGTGTGAGGTATCATTTCACTTCTGGACACAAGTGGCATTAATGGGGGAAGTTCAATAGGAGTGTGGTCTTTGGAAGTGTAAACTTCTGGATCAAAAGTTGCCATTCTGTGTGGATTTGATGGAAATATCATTGCTGTGTTAATAAACTTGAGAGCAGTCCAGCCAACCTTTATTTTATTTAAGTCATTCCCACATCCCCATACAATAGAAAATTATATTTCAAATAATATCTTTAAGAACTCTGTGAAAAGAGTAAGTGTGGACTTAGAGAAATTGCTAACTAGAGTTGATCTTCATTCTGTTTTCTTCAATGGTTCTAGATTAGGAATAAGGCTTAGGACTTTTTGGTCTTCATCTTGATTTTTTTTTCAGTTACTCCCAATGGATAGAGAAGCATTGGGCAAAAGTCATATGAAAACATATGAACTACCTGTATTTTTATATCAAATTGATAGCTCTAAAATATCATGTTCAATAAATTCACAGATAAAATCACTTATGATGTTAAAGGTGATATTTATTACATATTATTAATTGCAGATAATAAATAAGGGTTTTAATGCTTATGATGCTGTAGCTTGTGCACTGGTTATAAATTCCCATTATGTTTAAGATTGTCTTGATTGAGTTTACCAACGGAAAGAACAGATAACGATCATGAAACAAACAATGATGAGAAGTCTAAACTCAGTCACATTTTCTGTTATAATCTTAGGGGCAGAATAACATTTGGTTGGCTTGCTTACTGTGGATAACCTAAATACCATCATTTGCACTCAGTGTGTGGGAAGTCAGCCATGGGCTAACTGCTTGGGTTACTGTTACACTCCATCACCCCCCACCAAAATCAGCTGTTAGTAAGAACTGATCTATATTTCTGAGTTCCTGGGGTTTTATATCAGTAGTTCATATTGTCATTAGGGAAAGCCAGTGCATACTGTTAATCTAATAGCTAAAATCAAACTAATCGGATGGTGCCATGAAAGCAGTCATTATGGGAAGCATCACAGATTTTCATGACTGTTCCCGCTGACAGTTATTAGACTCCTTTCCAGATGTTTTTCCCTCTTTTCCTTTTCAGTCAATTAGAAATAGCTACCGTCTATAGAATTTCCATTAGTTCAGCGTGAGCTTTAAAAATTGACACATTGAACTTCTAGTAGCTCAGATGATGGAATTTTGCCTTCTGCTTCTCTCCACCCATCATAACTATATGGAACACTGGCTTCCCTCCAGTTCTTATTTCTTTTACATAAAATAATCAGATTTATGTTAATAGTAAGTAGTTCCACACTCTTCTGATTAGATTAGCTGATATTTTCATTTGTCACATTAGGACTAGGCGGTCATGAAGAAAGAGTGATACTTAATACAGAAAAGAACACATTTGCTCTGCTGTATAAGCTCATTTTTCAAATGCTTATGTGCATGTGTGTGTGTGTGCATATGTGTGTGTGTGTGAGAGATACACACAGAGAGACAGAGAGAGAGGCAGAGAGAGACAGAAAGAGGGAGAGACAGAGAGAAAGAGAATGCACATGCATATATATACACAAAAATAGATGTCAGCATGGTGATAAAGACTGACTGGACGGAAACGGGCCAGGATAGTGGTGAAGCTTGGATGAATACATGAAAACTTCATCTTAAAAACGTTAAAAAACATAAACTTGCTTAAAGAAGAGTTCTTTTGTGAGTCAATCATAGGCTGGTACCAACTGCCATTCTGTATCCTCAACAAGGGATTATTAAGACTATTAAAGAAGAGTGGTCTACCTTTGCATGCCTGTGAGAAGAAAAGACCAAGAAGGGGAAAGGAGAAAAAGTGAATTTATGATGCTTGTGTTTCAAATATGATTGCTTGCTTGTGCTTTTTATGTTTGACCAGTAATGACTAAATATTGTGTTTGTGCTCATACAATGCTATTTCTACCCATAAATCCAAGGATGGACATCAACCCTGAAAGAAAACACACTTGAGAAATATTATGATGATGTCAAATATAACTTGTAGCTTAGATCAACACCTGTGTTTGTAAAAGCATGATAGGTATCCCATACTCTATGTTTAATATGATAAAAAATTCATTTAGGCAACATTCGAATGGTAAGGGGATTCTTTTATCTTACAATAAAGGATACGGGGGTAGGAAGCTTTTAGGGTTGGTTAACTGAGCATGCCACTAACGTCTCCTGTATTTACTTGTGTGTTCCTACTCTGTAACCTTCAGCAGACAGTTGGGGTTACTCTTCTTGTCATTACAACAGGCCAATTTCATTTTCAGATTGTAACACCTAGGGGCCAAAAGTACTATATCCTTTTTGGTGTATTAGTTGGTTAGTTTTAATTTGTGGGAACTATTTCTGGGACTTCCCAGACTTCTCATGTTTATTAATCACAGGTGGGTTCTTCATAATACAAACTGTAATAAAGGTGAGAGAATGGGCCACAAGTACCACATCAAACTCCCATCAAGTTCTGTTCTATCCCCTTGTAACCATCATCAGAGAGGAATTGGTTGGTCTATTCTCTTATCCCCATGAATGAGATTGTGAACAGTTTATGTAAAGGTAATGACTGACTACTCAAGTTCTATGTTTATTATTTCATCTTGTTATTTTTTGAGTTGTATATACACATTGCTGGTAACAATAATGTGGTCATTTATCTTGCTGAGCAGTGTTGTACTAAGGGTATGTGATATGCATCTATCATTTCACAAGTTGACAGGCATTCAAATGGTTCTCACATTTCAGCTAATACTAACAAATCTAGCGTGGATGCTTATATGAGCTCATATGTGCTCACTTCTCTTAGGTAAATATCTAGGAGTAGAAATAGCTATGTTGCATAATAGATAAATACAGAGATAAATAATAAATAGATAAATAATACATAAATAAATAGACATAAATAATAAGTCAGTAAACAAACTAATCTCCTCAGCTTTTGCAGTAGCTCCTTTTCTCATTACCAGCACTGAGAGTTTCAGTTTCCCTTTATCTTGATCAAGTTTAAGAGCCTCGACTTTTTAACCTTTAGCCACAGCATTGGTCATGTACTGATGACCTTAATTTGTTATGCCCTAATCCCTAATGAT
Source organism: Tokudaia tokunoshimensis (assembly GCA_036184795.1). Classification (NCBI taxonomy): domain Eukaryota; kingdom Metazoa; phylum Chordata; class Mammalia; order Rodentia; family Muridae; genus Tokudaia; species Tokudaia tokunoshimensis. The sequence continues at coordinate 83,318,150 of BTHU01000016.1, forward strand.
GCCACTAATGCTTAATGTGACTGTTGTCTGTGTTCTTCTTGTGTGAGATGTTGCTTCAACCTGCTTCCCTTTGAAGATCCAAACTGCCTTTTTCTTTACTAAGTTATATATGAGGTCTCTACATATTCTATATACAAAACCTTAGGCAAATATGTTTCAGTGATATTTCCATCTGTTAAGGCTTGCCATTTTGTTTGAAGATTATCTTTTGGAAAACAGAAATATTCATTTGGATGGAGTACAATTTATAAACATGTTCAACCTTCATGATTATAACATAATATATTTCTGTTGTCTGAGCCACCTACTCTGTGGTCCTTTTTCATATTATTTCTAACAAAAGGAATCCAACTCCAGCACCATTTAGTGATGAGACTATCTTTTACCTCTAATTGCCCTTGCCCCTCAGAGCAACGTCAACAGACAATATTTGTATCAGAGTCTTTCTGAGTGGTCTCTTCTCCTCCCTGGATATATCTTTGCCCAATTTGTATACCAACAATATGCTGCCTTTAAATAAAATTTAACTTTTAATTAATGTTTTTGAGACTTTCATATATGAACACTGAACATAGCTTACTACAGCACATCTCCCTCGAATATCTCCCATCCTCCTACTCCCTTCCAAATTTATAATAACTTCTTTAATTATTACTGTACACACACATGCACATGTACCTACATATATACAGTCTACCGAGTCATTCATATATAATATATATATATACATATACATATCAGTATTGCACCTACTTCAACTACATGAGTCAGTGGCTGCTGGAGCAGGGAAATGTGGAGCTTTATAATGTGTTTTGAAGCCCTTTTGTTGAAAGATACAGTTGAAAGGAATTCATGGAGGTTTTGGCTAGTCTCTACATTTCCATGTGTATATCAGGAATGCTGGCAACCTCTGGGGGGAGGATAAAAGCTTCCAAATATTAGCTTGATTGATTTATAGCTAAATATCTTCAAAAATAGCTAATAATGAGTCCTTTAAATTAGGAACACAGGCCTTCGATTTCTCATAGGAGCACTCTGTCATTTATAGGACAGGACCTTTCATTTTCATTCTTGGGAGTTCTCCTATTCTATTCCTCAGGTCTTAATGTTATTGAAGTATTTTGTATTGCATTTTCAGATACAGTCATAAAGTTTCCTTATTGACCTATAATCTATTGCTTGGATGAACTAGATAAATGTCTCTAGACTTTTAAAAGTAGGTTTCATAGGACCATCTTCATCTTCTTAAGTAATAATTTAATGTATAAATAAATTATGTTGGGTTTTTTTTCTGATTTCTCATAAGTAAATAGAATGGCTAATCCTGGTTGTCAACATGATTGAGTCTGGAATCAGTATGGGTGAGTGTATAAAGACTTCCCCCAAAATGCTTAACTGGAATGGATGGAGATCCTCGTTCAGAGTGGGCAGGTCAGACATTGAGGGCCCGAGGGAAGGTGGTGTCACTTTGCCTGTGCGCTTTTGCTCCTTGCTGGTGATCACATCTTCTCTGTTGCTCGCACACCCATTCTTCTATATCAAAATCGAACTTTTCTTTCATGCACATTTTGTGTTTTATTGATGTCATATTCATGGATGAAAAGTTCATCTTTTAGCACACAGTTTTAATATACATTTCTTATATTTAAAGTGTCATGCAACCAGTGACATCTGATTTTAGGTCTTGTCTGCCACCACTAAAAATACTTGGATAAACTAGTCTCCTAGGGCTTCTCCATCTCTTTATTTGGTGTCTGCCTTTTTGTTTGCTTAGTTTAGACAGAAGTGTCAAAGATGGAATGATAAATCTAGTTCCGATACTCCACCTTACCTTGTAATGTAATGTGTTGAGTGTAATGAGAATCTTAATGACGAAGAAGATCCAATATGTTAGACTACATTAATTTGAGAGCACACAGAACACCCACATTATATTTTTGGTTTCAAAGATTCCAACTTTAAAAAAGATTTTTAGTCCTCATATAAATGTGGTCACACATTTTATATTTACCACAAGCAGTGGATAAAATTCTATATGCATCTGGCAACCAATATACTGAATTGAAAACTGAAAAGAATATGTTGGATTTGAAGACAGCTTCAAATTAAAGAGGCTCAGCTCTAAGGTCTGTATTTTAATATTCTTGGGAGGAAATTTAAACCAGTTGCTATCTTCCAGACTCTGTGGGATTATCAGAGAAGATACTCTAGAATGTTGACCACAGGACTCTTACCTCTTAGTAATCTTCTCAAAACAACTGTAGAGATGGACAAGTAAGTGAGAAACAAGAACCAAATTACAATAGAAAAGATGCTGGCATTGTTTATAAGGGAATATGTAAATAAAGACATATTTAAGGAAATGTTTAGCTTCATTATCAAAAATCAAAGAACCATCAAAATATTTTTATGTTAGTTTCTATTTAACATGTTCTATATTTCCTCTATTTCTTTTATACAAACTTTTATGACATGATTGTTTCACAGTCCTTTCAAATTATAAAATGGGTACTTTATACAAGCTAAAAGATTCTAGAATTTGAAACAATGCAGGATATGGAAATTTGAAGTACAGATTTAAGTTAAACCTTGTTAACATTTGAAAATATTTAAGAGGAAATAACAATAAGTAAATTGGTGATTCATGGATTCTGGGTATTGGTAAATCAGTTTCTTCAAGGATGAAGAGTCTACCCTTGCTTTAGTAGATGGTTTGATGCCCATGCAAATATAAGCAACCCTAAGTAGACTCAATGGGTTTAAAAAGAACATAGAAAGTTGAAAGGGAAAACTTCTAGGGAAAGGGAAAGAATTAGAGTAGAGGTAGAGGAGATGGATTTGATGGAAACACATTACAAGCATGTATGACAATGTCAAACAATAAGGTAACTGGATAGGAATCATTAAGGGGCTACATTTAAAATCTCTATTTGAAGAAGGCTCATTGTTTGCCATTCTGTCACAATGAGACCAATTATGCTGAACAAGCAATGTCTGCTAACAAATCATTCTGTCAGTGTTATGTCTATAGTATAGGTTAATGGAAAAGAATTATAAATTATTTTACAATACATATTTTATCTATAATATTTCTTTTTTATTAGTTATTTATTTACATTTCAAATGTTGTTCCCCTTCCTGGTCTTTCCTCTGCAAACCCCTCATCTCATTCCCTCCTCCCCTTTGCTTCATAGTCAGATACATTTTTAACATTCGTATCTGTATTAACAACAAACTTAGTTGGTTTTGCCACCCTGAAACCCAATCCTTACAACCTCTCTCATTGGAGTCCTTCTTTTCAACAAACCTCCCTCATACCTTCACTTTTTCTTTGTACATGTGCAGTCCTCTGAGTTTAAGGAACTGTTCTTTCCTGAGAGTAGGCGGGAGGTGGTTTTTAATGGAACAAAAGAAACAGGTAAAAAATCTAGAGCCCATTGCAGTGGGGGCAATACTAACTTTTCAAATAATCTTTCTAATGGCAATGAACCAGTAAATCAGATTCATTAAATGATTATCAGAGAAAATGCTGTTAATGACCTAAGCATTTTCTCAAAGTTCTACCACTCCTTAATACCTGTAGGGACAGAGATTCCACACTGGTTGACAAAAGTGATTTGTATGTTTATTGTAGTGGCAACGCAATGACATATGTGTTCAGAGCTTTCCAAATTGTATGCTTTAATAGGGTAAATTTTATTTCCCAGGGCCTATCCATATATATACTTAGCGAAATAAAATAGGACAAAAATATTTATTTAGAAAGCAACCAGTTGCCATTACTGACATCTTACTTATTTTTTATTCTAGGATTTGCTATTTTAATAAGGGCAAAACTACAGGTGGTGGGACTTCTTGGCCCAGAAAAGCATGTTGATCCAGGCATGGTGGTACAGTCGAGGTTGTGAGAGGAGGATCAGAAATTCTTGACAACATAGACAACTCAGGACCAGCCTGGGCTACAAAGACTCTACCTCAACCCCACTGTAGCTCTTCCCATCAAAGCCATTGGAAGGATAATGAAAAGACTAGAACTCATATTATTTCATATTTTTTTTTGCCAGAAGTACATACATACATTTTACATTCAAGTACTTTTTTTAGATTTTGTGTATGAAATGTCAGGAGATTTAATAAGGATCTTGCTTTTACAAAATAATTAAATCATTTAATACCATTCCCTCTGTTTTGCATAAGTCCAAATTAACATTAAAAATATTCAGTATGAATTATGCGATGGATATTTGGAGTTCTCCAACAGAGTTCTTCATAGATACCTTGGTTTGCCTCTTACTTTAAAGCTGGTTTTATCTTTGTATTTTTTGTCAGTAATATTTTAAGACATTCTCAAACACATAGGCAACATGATCTTTGCAAAACAAACTATTGTCCTAGAAAGTTCTTGTTGGAATTGGTATAATGCAGGAGGACCAGCTGCCATTTGAACATATTAGGAAAATAAGGTCATCTACTCCTTGTAATTCATGTGATTGATGGAGATAAGTCAACAGAAAATGTACCTCTCTGTGTCAGTTGCCAAACTTTTATCTATTTATAGAAAATTGCACAGAAATTATTTCAGTTCCATTTATGTATAAGTGTTTTTTTTAAATCCTTCCTTTGCTTCTTACTTTGTTTCTTTGATAAAGTTGTCATCTATTATCATTTACCAAGTAGTTCTCTGTGGATGCAAAAATCCAGATGGCCCCAGCAGATGGAGCCTTGGAAGGCTGGTGAAAATGTCTGAGACACATCCATCATGTAAACAGTCTATAGGAAATTTGAATAAAGCCAAAGATTTGAAATGCTATGGGCTGTAGAGACTAGTCCGCCATAAAGTTCATGTGGAAACACACAGGTGATTGTGACTTCGTAAAGAAACTTATTGTAATGTGTTCTTTATGCATTATTTAATCAACTGACATTTAAAATATTCATCAAATCATGATGAGAGGGGAAACCTTACTCTAGTTTCCCAGTTCTGTCATGCTTCCTAACTCATTGGTAGGAGTTACAAAGAAATGAAGAATATCCTTTCAAATCAGTTCAAAGCTTTGGGATTGCTCTGTTTTTGGACAGAGACAAGGAAATAATTTCATTTAATGTGGCAGACCAATTCATATTGTTATTTTGAATATAATTGAATTAAGTTTTTTCTCAATCCTTCATAAACACAGTGTCCTAGTAAGTTTCATTGCTTACTGAGTAGTAATCCGGTTCTTATATTAAAAGGTAAAATATTGATACTGTATTTTTACATAGTAGATGTCCTATAAACATTTTATCATTCTTTCATATTTATTTTCTTAAGTGTTAAAATCCAGGCTGATAGTAGACAATAACTAAAAACTTTAGTTGTCTTGTCAGAGGTAGCTGAGTAAATTTAAATTTAAACTTAAAATATCTTTTCCTTAAAAGTTAATTATATACACATGGAATAGAGGTTATTGGAGGATACTTGCAAACATTGCTTTATGCTTAATAAGATTTCGAAGGTCACAATTTGGCCTCCCTATCATTTGGAGAACATCTGGCTCTGATTCACATATAATATAACAATATATTTGAGCTGGATATGGAATGTGCAGTTATGAATGGTATAAAAGATGCTTTTCAGGGTGGTGCAGGGGAAAAGGCTTAGTCTGAAACAGCTTGACTTAGTAGAGTCAGTGCTAAATCCAGAATATAAATCAAAACCCACCTTCAAGTTTATAGAAAATGTACAGAGGGAATGACTGGATATCGTGAGAGACCAGGAGTGTACTTTAAATGATCGCCCATCAAACTTGGTGTACGAATTTTATTACATGTATGCTTTTGTGTCCTTTTTTATTTATAAAATGCAATGCTGTTTTTCAATTTGTTTTAGAGGCACAAATATTGCTCTTTTCCAATATTGTCTTCTTTCCAATGCATTTTAAACAAAAAGTGCAAGATAGACTATAATACACACAAAAAAACCAAAGCAGATAGAATGGAGGTAGCATGAATAAAGTGTGGATGTCAGGCTTTTGCGGTCACGGGACCCTTGCACTCCAATTCCCAGTTGTCCCTCAGTGTGCACCAAATGGCTTGGTTTCTCATTTAGTGAATTTCTTTTTGGTCCACGGTGAAATATTTTAGGACTTACCTGGACACTTTTTCCAATTTGTTTGAGCAAATACCTCCTGTTTATCAATAACTTGTTTTTCCTTTCTTGCCATTTATTTGAAAAATATATTTAAGCAATAATGGTTTTAAATGTATAAAATTCACTTGCCCTGTTCTACTGTTTGCACTCCTTTCTATGTATCTCTACTATCCTACTTCATCTTGTATTATGTTCAGTGAGAAATCAGGCTTCTGTCATCCTGAGATCGAGACATCCCATAGGCTAGTTTTGTAGAAACCTGACCATCTTTTTCATGTCTCCTGTGTCCCTGATTGCAGAACCACTGGTCAAATTAACATTATTCAGGCTAGGACATTAATTCATAAAATGGAAATAGTTTCCATCCTAGTGAAAATTACCTTTCATGTCATTTCTGTGACTTATTCTTTTTACTCTGTCCCTTAAAAAAGACACTCACACTTGGTCTCTGACCTCCAGTCTGATTGAAGCCTGAGATCATTAGTCTGAGTGGAAGGGGAATATAAATTTTAACCCTCCCCCGACCAAGAATTTAAATAAGTCTTGATCGTATTGTTCCTACAATGTTGAGAACAGATAGGAATTCACTGAACATCCTCAGTAGATTCATGATTTTAGGAGATTCAAATATGTTAAAAATGTCTAAGATGTTAATGAGAGGGGAGGTCCTTGGTCCTGTGAAGGCTTGATGCTCCTGCATAGGGCAATGCTAGGGTGATGAGGCGGGAGTAGGTGGGTGGGTAGGGGAGCATCCTCAGAGAAGCAGCAGGGAGGGCTTGAATAGGGGGTTTGCAGAGGGGAAACTGGAAAGGGGGATAACATTTGAAATGTAAATACATAAAATAACCAGTAAAAATTTCTAAAAAATGGCTAAGATATAGATAGGCTAAGATATATTTCTATAGAAATAGGTCAGGAGCCTGGAGAAATCGAAATCATTGTGATTTATCTGCCATACTTTTCAAAACTTTCTGCGTTTGGATTGTCCTATCAGTGTAAAATAAATTTTAATTGTGGTAGTAATTGTACAGGAAGCATTGGATGGGGTAATTGTGGATATCCATGAGCTTCCACATCTTCCTCTGTAGAGAACAGAAGTAGGATTTCATAGTTTTAAAAACAAATTTAAAATTTTAATGTAGAGGAAGGGATTAGCTCGGCAGATTAAATGGCCACAGCTTTATTTCCAGATAAACATTTATTACATTTATTGTGTCTGTGTCATTTTGATGGCACACTGATATTTCTCAGTGTCAGGATGGTTTACAGCATGTGATAATGCCAATGTTCTGTGTCAGTTTGTGACAGAGGCCACACATCAGCTCTAGTATGAAATATGTACTGGGGATTCGCCTAATTGGTACAGGTGCCAGGTGGGAATGAAAGCTCTGTCTCCCTAAATATGTTTCCTCAAGACAGTGACTATGACATGGAATTTGTGAGAATAGCATTTCTCAGCACCTATCTGAGGTCCCAACATCTGTAGTACCAAGACACTTCCCAATGCAGATCCTTAGCCACCCCTAAAGAGCCAAAAACCCTGGAGGTATGGCCTAGAAATTAGAGACCTTTATATAAGACAAGTACATTGTATTCGTGCAAACTCAGAGGAACAGTCAATTACAACTTGTTGTGTTAGGGGTAGGACACAAGTTCGCAGGCCCTTATGCAGGACACTTCTATGAGTGTGATTGGTATAAATACTTACAAAAGCACAGTTGATAGTAAAACCTCCTTAACCAACCATTAATTTGAGTTAAATGCTGCATTTATCACTTTTGTTTTTAGTGTAACTTACTTTCACATGGCTATCTTATTTTTAGTAATGTTTGTTCTACCAGATAGTTCTCTTTTAGTTTAAATAAAGAATTGTATTTACTTAGAAGCATTCAGAATGTCAACAGAAGAGCCACATTTTTTTCTTTTCTTTTATTCTTCTCCCCCCCCTTTTTTTTTTAAATTTCAGAGTGGTATTCAGCTAACAAAACAACAGTTATCTTCACACAAGCTTTCATCAGGGTCAACTGAAAATGAAAAAGAAAAAAAAAACCCCGCCAAACTACTGTTTCCATATATAACTAATTTGTGCTGTGAACCAACAATAACCTGCTTTAAATTTCCATGCCAATTACAACCCCCCCAGATTGTATCAGGCAAGGTTAGTGACTATTGAAAAATACTACCAGAACAGGTCTATTTAAAGACACATTTGGTAGTGTGTTAACTATACAAATAACTAACTAACTAAATAAATAAATAAATAAGTAAATAAATATACTGTACACTTACACAGCCTTACATCTCAACTTTTTCTTTAGAAGGAGTTGAGTTGTATACAGGGAGGTTAAATGCTTTGTAGACAAGAAAAAAACTGCACTAGAATCAACTTATTCATCAGCAGCATCTTCATCTTCGTCATCCTATTCATCTGCTCTTTATCTTCCTCTTCCTTCTGTTTCTTGCTCTTTTCAGCCCTGATCACCTGCTTTTTGCACTGCATCAGGTTTTCCTTTAGCTCTGTAGCAATATCCTTCTCGTACTTCTCCTTCAGCTTGTCAACCTTCTTCTCATAAGGCTGCTTGTCATCCACTGCAGTGTTGCTCCACATCGCTCCTCTTTTCTTTACGGCATCACCAATGAGTAAGTCAGGATGCTTGACTCTGATTTTGGGGCTGTACTCAGGACAGAAGAATAAGGTAGCCAAAAGAGGCTTCTTGGGTGCATTGGGGTCATTTCACTTCTTTTTCATTTCCCTTTTGTGGTGGAGGGTGTGTGTGTAGGTTTTCATTTCTCTTTCATAATGAGCCTTTGCTGTATCTTCAAATTTCCCCTTTTCTTTAGCAGCCACGGGGTCTTCCACCTCCCTGAGCACTTCTTGGAGAACTCTGAGAAGTTGAGAGAAGCATCTGGGTGCTTCTTCTTGTGCTCCTCCCAGCAGGTTTGCACAAAGAATGCATATGAGGACATTTTGTCCCTTGGCTTCTTAAGAATCTCCTTTGTACATATTTAGTCGGTTTCCTCAGGAGGCACAGTCTTCCAGAGCTGGCCTAGCTCTTGCTTGTCCCGGCGCTGTCTCTCTGGAGCTCCGTGCACTGCAATGGCTGTGAGAGCGAGAGCCAGACGCAGCCACCTCACACTCTCAGCTCTTACTGAATAGTTTCCTAATTCCTGGAAACATGGCAGTCAGTTATTTTAAATGAACGAATTTCAACATATCACTTGGGTAAAAATTCTCCCTTGTCTTTATCATCTCAAACTCTGTTTCTTTATTGCTGGTGGAGTGCCAGGCACACAGATGTACTGTAGGGTAGTTATAGCATTTTGCTGTGCCATTCCATTATGCCTAACAGGTATAAGTTTAAGAAGAACATAGCTAGAACGATGCAATATGTTGGTAAATCCATATAAATAACTACTAATTTTTAACTCAATTGGATAAATTATGCTTTAGGATTTGCTTTGATATACACAAGAACTCCTCTACACTATTCAATATGGAATGCGTTCTATCTCTTTAATGATGATTATCTTATAGTTTTATTTCCTCCCTGGCTGTCCTGGAACTCACTCTGTAGACCAGGCTGGCCTTGAACTCAGAAAACCCGCCTGCCTCTACCTCCTAAGTGCTGGGATTAAAGGCATGTGCTACCACTGCCTGGCCTGCTAAGTTCATTCTTATAGCAAGTCCATGGAAATAGCAAAAGGCAGCAGGAGGAATGAGTACACAGAGACCCAAGGCTTTGGAGAATGAGTCAAGACCTCACATATGACAGGCATGTGTGTCTTGATGAATTATACCCTTAACTCAGTCCATGCAGCTGTCGTCACCCATACAGAAATGTTGACAAAGACACTGAATGCATGGACACTCAGAATAGCCATGGTTGTGTAGTTGAAAGGTATCTATTAGTGGAAAATTTGCCAACCTATGCAAGGTCCCTTGGGGGAAAATTCTCATTACATGATAAGTCAAACTGACAAAGCAGTAAGACCTCTGGCTACCTAGAGGACATAGGGTTGTTTCCACATTGTAAGGTAATTATGCTACCTTCTGTCAGCTTCAGAAACTTTTCTTTTGCCAGAAAATAGGAAACAGACACAAAATAAAGGCAGAGAGCAGATAGTACTAACTTGTTAGCCGGTTGTGAGTGATATTTTTTTTTCTTTTAAAAAGCCTTATGCATTAAGAGGGGACATGATAGAAAGCATCATCAAGGAGAGGAAAGTATCCCAGGGAAGAATGCCTTGGGTCTCTGTGTATTCATTCCTCCTGCTGCCTTTTGCTATCTCCCTGTGCTTGCTATAAGAATGAACTTGGCAGGCTGGGCAGTGGTAGCACATGCCTTTAAGTCCAGCTCTTGGGAGGCAGAGGCAGGCAGAGTTCTGAGTTCAAGGCCAGCCTGGTCTACAGAGTGAGTTCCGGGACAGCCAGGGCTATACAGAGAAACCCTGTCTCTAAAAACAAAAATAAAGCAAAAAACAAACAAACCAAAAAACCAAAAACCAAAAAACAACAAACAAAACAAAATGAACTTGATATTTCCATTCTCTAATTCTTTGAAAACATGTACATAGTAAATAAGATCGATTTAGCAGACATTCTGGGGTGAAGAGACCATCAGTCATCATCTGTATGGTCACAGAATTGTGTCAGTGTAAGTGCTTTGCAGGGTCTAGGAACTTAGAGAAGAGGTGGGCGGGAAAGAGGTAACATCCTCACATGTCAGATGCAGCCATCCACGAAATGTGGCCAAACACCATCAGCTGCCTTTCTTATCTCCAGGCCAAGGACCATCTGGACAGAGAAGATGAAGTAATGGGAGAGGGGAGGGAGGGATTCAGGAAGAAGAAAAGAGAGATCTGAAGATGGAAAGGCATAGGAGCTCTAGGAAAGTGCAGCCCAGAAAGTGCTTTAGGTAAAGGTAGGTATTTATTGAAGCAAGCTATGGATATCCCTCTCATCCTGAGGGATGCTTTCTGTTTCCTGCAATAAACACCTACTTTCATTTAAAAAAATAAAGGGGCTAGAGAGGTAGCTCAGTAGTTAAGAGCACTTGTTGCCTTTCCATCAGTCTCTGTTCTACTCTTTGTCCCTGTATTTCCTTTAGACAGGAGCAATTCTGGGTTAAATGGGGATCCATCCCACATGCAGACACCAAACCCAAACATTATTCCTGATGCTAAGAAGTTCTTGCTGACAGGAGTATGATACTCTCCTGAGAGGCTCTGCCAGATCCTGACCAATACAGATACGAATGCTTGAAGCCAACCATTGGACTGAGCACAGGGTCCCCAATGGAGGAGTTAGAGGAAGGACTGAAGGAGCTGAAGGGCCCTTATCTGACATCAATGGGAGGGGAGGCCCTTGGTCCTGTGAAGGCTTAATGCCCCCGTATAGAGGAATGCTAGAGTGGTGAGGTAGGAATGGGTAGGTTCAGAAGATGTGGTATATTTACACAATGGAATACTACTCTGCAATTAAAAACAATGAATTCACGAAATTCCTAGGCAAATGGTCAGAACTTGAAAATATCATCCTTAGTGAGGTAACCCAATCACAAAAGATCACACATGGTATGAAGTCACTGATAAGGGGATATTGACCCAGAATCTCAGAATACCCTAGACACAATCAGCATATCAATAGATTTCTAAAAAGATGGAAGGAGAGACCCCTGGTCCTGGAAAGACTGGATGTAGGGGAACGCCAGGACAGAGTAATGAGAGGGGGTTGAACAGAGAAAAGAGGGAGGGAAGGGGGCTTATGGGACTTTCGGGGAGGGAGGAAACGGGAAAGGGGAAGTGATTTGGAATGTAAATTAAAAAAATAAAATAAAATTAAATTTAAAAAAAAAAAAGGAATGGGTAGGTGGGTAGGGGAGCATCCTCATAGAACCAGGGTAAGGGGGGATGGGATAAAGGGTATGCAGAGGGGAAACTGGGAAAGGGGGTTACATTTGAAATATAAATAAATAAAATATCCAATTAAAATAAAAGAATACTTGTTGCACACGCAGAGGACTTATGTTCGGCTCCCAGAAGCCACACAGTTGCTCACAACTATAATTCTAGTTCCAGCAGGAGGGGAAGTCCTCTTGCCCACATGGACACTGAACATGTGGTGTAGACACATGCATGCATGCAAAGCCATTTGTATACATACAAAAAATAAATCTTTGTTACAAAATAAAACAAAAACAATGAGAAGGCAGCATGTGCATAATATAATCAGGTAACTTGGCAAACAACCTGGAATATAAAAAAAAAAAATCCATTTCTCAGTCTTGGTTGTTCTTTGTAAATTTTTGGAACTTAATATAGAGAAGAAAAGATGTATTAAGAAAACAGCATTCTTTCTTACTATTTAGATATTATTAATACGCAAAGAAGACAGAGGCTTTTTTTTCCTAGTCTTCAGCAAGCTCAAGTGACTTCACACTAGGCAACATTCATCCCCTGCCACGAGAATAAAACTACATCATGAGGTTGCTATGAGACCAACTGAAAAGAATGCAAATAAAACATTTAGCCTGGAGTCCTAAAGTCTACCACATGGTGATAACTCGGTAGTGGTAGACAGTTAAGAGGGGGTGAGTGTGTTTACCACCATGTCCACACCACAGGTGGCCTAGGTCACCAAGACCTTCGCAGACAAACATAGGGCATGTGAGTCTCAGCACAACAGAGTAGCAGAGAGACCCTTTAAAAATAGCACAGAGAATAAATTCTGGAGCATATGAATGTGTCGAAGCCTCTTCTGTACCATGACAGAGAACGTTGTAGAAGAGGAAGCTTAGAGAAGGAGACAGAGAGGACGACCTTAGTGAGCAAGCAGGCTATGGTCAGTTACTTCTTTGAAGGGAGGAAAACACAGCAAATAAAGGTAGGCTTTAATTTTCGAAAAGTTTCACCCATATAAATAAAATACGGCTATGTGTCTGTCCTCAAAAGTGGCCATTTGTGAGTATAATCCTCCCCTTGGCTATGGACAGACAAGACTAAAGCAAGGTGGAAGTGGAAACGAGGCCAATCAAGGAACGTTGAGAATCCTTCACTTTCCTAAAAGACCATCATGTTGATTTGTGATGTTTTTTTGAAGAACTTAATAGCTAAGGCAGCCATTAACATCAGAAGTAAAGTCCAAGTCTGGGTGATTGTTATGGGAGAGTATTAAGGTTGCCAGCAGGGGGGTGCCAGCTAGTAGGATAGACAGGGTGCAGTTGAGTTAAGAAAATTAGAAGACCACAGTTACACTGCAAACTGAAAGGTATCCCCACTCTCCATGGGAATACTTATGGCTCTAAAGTACCTTCTCTTCTGCATTTTCTAGTACTCAAAAAGCTTAGTGGGGCACAAGCTGAAGGTGCTGTTCAGAAGTCCAATGTTCTCTTGTTTCTCTGGGTCTATGATGGACGGGTAGTGGTGGCATCTTCATTTCTACATCATCATCGTTCAGTAGCTTCTCCCTCTCTCTTCATGAAGATGATTTATACATGGAATAGGTGTATAATTTATTAACCAGTTTTAAAGCAAAAACACAATTAATAATTATAGTGAGATTATAGGTCTGGGTTGGCCAGAGAAAATAGGCACTTAAGTTCTATGGAAAGAAGTATAGTTGACCACTCAGAGAGAACAGGATTCAAAGGAAGTCTTGCTTGCCTTATTCATTGGCACTGCAGAAATTCTTGGGAGAAACTGAGCAACTTGATTGACAGGGTCTTTCCGAGGGCAATGGAAGACCGAGACTGTTTGGTAATTCTCAATATCCATATGCAGTCTTCATGCTCCCTGAAAACCGGTGCTATATATAGTAGTTTCTGTTCATTAAACTTCTTAATTCAAATCTGTGCTAGAGTAATTGGGAAGAGTGGTCTGTGGGGTAGGATGAGTACTATTTGTGGTAATGTAGTCACTATTCCCAAGTGTACCATTTAGTAAATAAAGTGTGAACTTTATATAAAAAAATAGGCCTATTATCACAGCAGCAGGCTGCTAGGAAGAAACCAATTCACACTGTTCAGAGGGATAAAAACCTACATGATTTAATTTTTTTTTTATTTTGGTAGTCTGACTCAGCCAATTCTAACTAGACATTTCCCTCCACTTTCGAAGAGATAACCAATTATAAGGAGGATTTTAAATGACATCTTCTGATAGGCTAATTCATATGGAATGCAAGAAACTTCACAAGGTTTTGTTGTTGTTGTTGTTGTTGTTTTGTTTTGTAGAAAGACACTAGCTAGTGTTTTGGCAGATTGCAATAGAGAAAAATCAGGTGCCGTGATCACTACATAGGATTTGGGGGTGGGTAGGGTCATACAAACAGTAGCATTCTGTGTGACCTTAATTAGGCTGACTATGCATCGTTAATTGAGGCTTTGAGAAAGTTCTTGCCTGTATGGTCAGTAGGCCTCCTCCTGCTTCTCTGTTGCTGAAGCTGGTCTCCTAGGTCTTTTGCAGCATCATGAACAGTTGATAATTCTCAGTAAGAACAGTGTTTTTGTCTCTAAACCATACAGCAGTTCTCAATACTTGCAATACAGATTTATCTACCTGGACAGAATGAAAAAGCTTTGTGCAAAGTGGGGATCATTCTGAAACCTAAACTCTATGAAAGAATTCTATACAGGCTCAGTCAGGATTCTTCCATAGCTACAGATCAGGAAAAAATAAGTATGTTTTACATTTCCTCTATTCTCACACCATAATACAAATTGACACCAAGCATGCCATCAGCTTGGAATGACACTCACCATCAGGGTGACCTCTATTCCAGTTCAGCTTTGATAAGATAAGTCCAGGAAGTACTGTCAGTTTCCATAGGTTAAAAAGTCTGTCCCTCAGATTGACTCTCACTTCACTGCCATTCCTAAGCCCCAGACAATTTTACCAGTGCTTTGGAGATTTCCCGATGCCTTCTTCAGATTTTACTAATTTGCTTTGAGTAGCTTATAGAACAATTGCTTATGACTTAAAATTTAGGATTAGGTTAAATTTAACTGAGTTGTTGGCTAAAGGAGACCCAAGGGAATCTCCAGATAACACAGGTTATAGACAAGAGTATAGGCTCCTCCCACAAAATGACTATATGGCCCTATTACTGAAGACAACACCTACAGAACTCCATGAAAACATCTCCTTTGATGGCAATGTCAAGCTGGTAACTACATAGAGCCTTCGTCCCTACTATCCAGTGCCTTTGGAAGAGGAAGGCACTCTGTCCACTATCAAAAGAGAAATGCAAAATCCAAGCCGGCCACAAATCCTGTATCTGCAGCAGTGTACTATCTACAAGATAGCATAGAGCTGTAATGGCAGAGAGCTTGTGGGAGTAACCAACCAATAACTGATTTGACTTAAGCCCACTCCATGAGATAGAATCTGTACTCAACACAGGAACCTGAGACTAAATAGCCCAGGAACCTAAGGTAAAAACCAAACAATATTGGTCTAAAAAAAAAAAAGAAAAAGAATATAATGATAAAAGGACTCCTAGTGATATCTTGCTGTACTCAGAGGTCAGTGGCTACTTCAACATCTTCAGAAAAGCTTCCTCCTGCAGCAGATGGGAACAAATACAGAGACCCACAACCAGACATTATGCTGGGAGTGAGAAGCTTTGGGACACTCAGTCCTAAATGGGATATTACTATCATACCCTTCCCCTCAGAGCTCAGGAAACTCTGCACAACAAGGAGGTGAGAAGAATGTAAAAATCAGAAGAGATGGAGGACAGCAAGAAAACAAGGTCTTCTAAATCAACTAAGCAAAGCCCATATGAACTGACTGGACTGACTGACTGAATGTAAACTTAGTCACTGGGGTAAAACTAAACAACTGAACTGTCATTTATACCCTGCTGGAAAAATCACTTATCTCCAATACAGTCATACTGGATAGATCAACCACTCTAGGGTAGGCCTCATGTTCAGGAGTAGTTGACCAATAAATAATAGATTCCATAGCTTTATGTGTGCTTTTATTTGATTGCAGTTTGGTGGGATTTGGGGGTGGTGGTGGTGTTCTATTTTGTTTTCTTGGTTTTGGGGCCTTTTGGTTTTGTATTGTGTTTTTGTTTGTTTTTGAGAAAGAACTTAAAGTTGGGTGGGTAAAAAGAAAGAGAGAATCTGGAACGACTTGGGTGAGGGGAAATATGATCGAAATACATTTAATGTCAAAATTGTTTTAAATAAAAAATATAATAAAAAAGGAAAATTAAAACATTTTATTGACATACAAATTACAATCTCAAAATAAATACATTTAAAGTGAATAATTTATATAGAAACATACATACACACATACACTCACACACACACATTTATACAAACACATATACATAAATTGAAGTTTTGCCACATGAGGGGCTAATGCTCTCCCCAAGACCCATAGACTATCTAATGAAAAACACCATACCTGTTAGAAGAAATCTCCATTTCAGTTACTGGTCAGGGCAGTCTAAGATTCTTAAAACAGTGTAGTCTATCGCTATTGTCCTTGATCATTTCACTGAATATGAAGCTTAGTCTGAATTTCTGAGGATGTACATGGTACTTTGGAAACAGGACTTGAGGAGTTGAGATGGATGTGAACTGGCAGCCACCTACATGATTTCTAACTCTGATAGTACTAGAAGCTGCTAAGCAAGTTCCTAATGATGGGAATCAATCAATAGTCTTATACAGTTGTGACATCTATAAACCACATCCACGATCAGCATGAAAAGATCACCAAAGACATAATAGTGGCACTTACATCTTAGGTGTAACCAATAACTGCCTAATTGGACTTATGATCCACTCAAGTAGAAATTCTTGATTGATACCATAAAGGTAGCCAAATACCAATTATTCTAGCAGTAAACCTACTATTGCCACTTTTCCAAACAAATGTGAATTCTACCTGCATTATAAGTACTTATCCTTACACTCACTGATAAGCATACCCTTCACCCCTCATCAAAGAAGCTTCTTGTTGTAGCAGAAGGGATCCATTACATAGAGAACTGGGCAAAGTGAAGAGATAAACTGACTGTGGGGTGCTCAGCTCCAACAAATATACCTACATTTAATACATTTAATGATGTTTATCAGTACATTGAAAGATACTTTAAAGACAAATAAGTTATGTATCTGATATATTATAGACTGCTCATTGTTACAAAAGAATTTTTATTCAAAACACAGTGCTTATGAAACTAATAAATGGAAAACTTATTTTGGTGCAGTTTTGCTTCAGGCAACTTCTCTTGATTGAATCAGAACTCTGAGTTTAATATAGTGGAAAGTGATAAAGAACTTGGGGGCATTGCATGCATACACACTTTTCCACAAGTGTGCCCTCATATATGCAAACATGCATTTATAAGTATATACACACCCCTCTACAGGTGTGGTCACATAAACATTTATTCACATATGCATGCACGTACTTTTATATATAATTCTTCAATAAATGAATGAATGTGGAATAAAGTCTAAATAAAGCTTGTTTGCCCAGTCTTTCTATTTCACAATAGAGTTGCAAATATGTCTTATGCAGATAGTTATTCTTGTATTAGAATTACAACTCATTTACTAACAAAATATGGATAAAAGTTAGTAATGAAAATTTTAAAATTCCCTCAACAAAGTTATCTCATTTTTCTGAAATTTGTTTCTGAAATTTGTTCTTATTCAAAAGCACTTCAAAAATAGTGTTGAAGTATTTTAAAATGTTGAAGTAGTGGCACAAATCTGGAATTCCAGCATTTGTAAGTTAAAAACAGAATAAAACAGAGTTCAAGACTATCCTTGGCTACACAATGAATTTCAAGCCAGCTTGGGCTATATGAAATTTTGCTTCAAAAAACCAAAATACAGTAAAATATAAAAATATTTATGTAAATAAAAGTTGAAATACATGTTTCTGTAAAAAATAAATAACTACTTTTAAAAACTATATTTTAATAGGTTCTTAAAATATAATCATTACTAATAAAACAGTTATTGTTATACATTGTCCTATAAAATATATTTTATATTAATCATATTTTAGTGATCTTTTGGTATGTCCTCAGTTTTAAAAAAGATTCAGGTTAATATTTATCTCTGTGGAGAATGAAGGTAAACTGACAGCTTAAGGCTAATAATTTATAGGTTGGCAAAACAATTTTGAGGACTAAAATATGTATCATCTTAAAACTGAAAATGATCTATTATTTTTGTAGGTAATTCTTTTCCATAAGACATCACTTCTTTACCTGTCCTTATTCTCATACCCTTCTAATACTTTAGAAAATTTCCCAGCCCTCTCCACATACCACTGATGTTGGACTTTAGATACTAGTTAGCTTAAAAACAGCAGTCAGTATTCCTCCATCTATGCCAAAATCAGTTTATCTTAAATATGTTCCTTGGAGGCAAGTACATTTATTTAGATACAAGAGGGATATTCCATGAGAAACACTCACCCAGAAGTACAAATGATGAAGTTTTGGCCAGACTGCTTGATGAGGAAGACTACTGCTGGGCTGTGCATGAGGATGTCCCGAGGCACAAATAAAAATTGCTTCTACACGTGCGTGTAACCTAACACCAGCTTAGCTTCAAGTTCAGTGAAAGCTCTTTTCCAAAAATGAACTAGGCTGAAAGTAACACATCAGGGTACCTTATCTCCTCTTCTGACCTTCTGAAGTATACCTCTGCACTCATATTATATTTCAGTCTTTAAAATATAAAGAAAAGTGCTTACTTTGGCAGCACATATACTAAAATTGGAATGATACAGAGAAGATTAGCAAGTCCCCTGCACAAGGATGACATGCAAATTCATGAAGCTTTCCATATTTTTTTAAAGAAGACCTCAGAAGATGGAAAAATCTGCCATGCTCATGGATTGGCAGGATTAATATAGTAAAAATGACCATCTTGCCAAAAGCAATATACAGATTCAATGCAATCCCCATCAAAATCCCAACTCAATTCTTCATAGAGTTAGAAAGAGCAATTCAAAAATTCATCTGGAATAACAGAAAACCCAGGATAGCCAAAACTATTCTCATCAGTGAAAGAACTTCTAGGGGAATCAGTATCCCGGACCTCAAGCAGTACTACAGAGCAATAGTGTTAAAAACTGCATGGTATTGGTACAGTGACAGGCAGGTAGATCAATGGAACAGAATTGAAGATCCAGAAATGAATCCACACACCTATGGTCACTTGATCTTTGACAAAGGAGCTAAAACCATCCAGTGGAAAAAAGATAGCCTTTTCAACAAATGGTGCTGTTTCAACTGCAGGTCAGCATGCAGAAGAATGCAAATCAATCCATTCTTATCTCCTTGTACTAAGCTCAAGTCCAAGTGGATCAAGGACCTCCACATAAAACCAGACACACTGAAACTAATAGAAAAGAAATTAGGGAAGAACCTTGAACATTTAGGCACAGGGGAAAATTTCCTGAATAGAACTCCAATAGCTTATGCTCTAAGATCAAGAATTGACAAATGGGACCTCATAAAATTGCAAAGTTTCTTTATGGCAAAGGACACTGTCAAAAGGACAAAGCGGCAGCCAACAAACTGGGAAAAGATCTTTACCAACCCTACATCCGACAGAGGGCTAATATCCAATATATACAAAGAACTCAAGAAGTTAGACTCCAGAGAGCCAAATAACACTATTAAAGAATGGGGTACAGAGCTAAACAAAGAGTTCTCACCTGAAGAATATCGAATGGCTGAGAAGCACCTAAAGAAATGTTCAATATCCTTAGTCATTAGGGAAATGCAAATCAAAACAACCCTGAGATTCCACCTCACACTTGTCAGAATGGCTAAGATCAAAAACACAGGAGACAGCAGTTGTTGGTGAGGATGTGGAGAAAGAGGAACTCTCCTCTACTGCTGGTGGGATTGCAAGCTGGCACAACCACTCTGGAAAGCAGTCTGGTGGTTCCTCAGAAAACTGGGCATGACATTCCCGAAGGATGCAGCTATACCACTACTGGGCATATACCCAGAGGCTTCCCCTGCATGCAATAAGGACACATGCTTCACTCTGTTCATAGTAGCCTTATTTATAATAGCCAGAAGCTGGAAAGAACCCAGATGTCCCTCAACGGAGGAATGGATACAGAAGATGTGGTATATCTACACAATGGAATACTACTCAACTATTAAAAACAATGAATTCATGAAATTCTTAGGCAAATGGTCAGAACTGGAAAATGTCATCCTTAGTGAGGTAACCCAGTCACAGAAGAACACACATGGTATGCAGTCACTGATAAGGGGATATTAACCCAGAAGCACGGAATACTCAAGACAAAATTCACATATCAATAGATTTCCAAGAAGATGGAAGGAGAGACCCCTGGTCCTGGAAAGACTGGATGTAGGGGAATATCAGGACAGAGAAGCCGGAGGGGGTTGAATGGGGAACAGGGGGAGAGAACAGGGTTTATGGGACTTTCGGGGAGGGAGGAACCGGGAAAGGGTAAATCATTGGGAATGTAATTAAAGTAAAATATATATATATATATATATATATATATATATATATATATATATATATATATATATATGATACAGTAAAAAAATAAATAAAAATAAAGAAAGGACTGAGCATAATATCAGGCTTCATCACACAAGATCATTCATTCCAAGGTACAAAGGCAAAGAAAGAGGCTATTGTTTCTAATTTAAAAAGGTAAGACTTCTCAGACTCCTCAGTTTGCTCATAATAAGAAATGTGCATTTAGTTGGTCCTGTCCACTTTTTAAGTAATTTCAATTTGTCTGTCTGTCTTTCTGTCTGTCTGTCTGTCTGTCTGTCTGTCTGTCTGTCTGTCTGTCTATCTGTCTATCTATCTATCTATCTATCTATCTATCTATCTATCTATCTATCTATCTATGTATCTATCTATCTATCTATCCATCCATCCGTCTATCTATCTATCTGACTATTTAATGTGCATACACTTGTGTTCATTGGCTATTGCACATGGCCATTTGCCTTTGAGTGAGCCTGTTCTGGTCCCTCCTACCACTATGTGGGTCCCAAAGGTTAAACTCAGGTTGTCAAGGCTTTTCAGGGAATACCCATGCCTATTTAGCCATCTTGCCAGCTTCTACAGCTACCTTTTAGCAATTTATTTCTGTTAGGAATTGTGTTATCTTGGAATAGTAGATGGGATTATTTTAAATTGGATATAACCACAATGATTAATCTTGCAGAAATCTAATGGTCCTCGAAGAATATAACAAAGTTGTATTTTCTTAAAGAATTAAAGAAATGGAACAATTAGCACAAAATATGTCTTAATGAATAATTGATCTCATTTGAGTAATGGGCATCATCCCTGCTGAGAATAAACAGCCCAAAACATCCAAATATTTCCATAGCCATTCAATTGTTCATAACTAGTGAACATAACTAGACTTCCTCACGTATATTTTCATGGGTTTTGAACTATTGCTCCAATTAGTTTTATAAACTATCTAAATATCTGACCATAGACTAATAGGTAGTAGTCTAATCAAATGTAGACATTGCTGTAGAGAAATAGGGAATTTTGAGGACTTATATGAGTGTCAACTGGGTCCAGTTGCTAAAAATGTGAAGATATTTGTGTAACTTGTGGGATATGATGGTTTGAACAGGTTTGACCCACATAGATTCATGTGTTTGGATGTTTTGCCCATAGGGAGTGGTGCTATTAGGAGGTGTGGCATTTTTGGAGTAGGTATGGCCTTGTTGGAGGAAGTGTGTCACTGGGGGTGGATTTTTGGGTCGTATAAATGCTCAAGCTTTTCGCAGTGTGTAATTCTAGTCTCCTCCTGACTGCCATCAGATCAAGATGTACAACTCTCAGCTCCTTCAGCACCATGTCTACCTGAATGCCTCCATGACAGTAATGAACTAAACCTCTGAAACTATAAGCTAGCTCCAATTGGGTATTTTCCTTTGTGAGAACTGCCTTGGTCATGGTGTCTTAACAGCAATGGACACCCTATCCAAGACAGGGTCCTAATATTTCTTACATTTCCCCTTCTCTGGAAGATTAACAAAATTTATTGTGATTAAGGAGCTGAAAACATTTGCAACTCCATAGGAAGAACAACAATATTAACCAATCAGACCCCACAGAACTCCTAGGGATTAAACCAAAGAGTACACATAGAGGGACCCATGGCTCCAGCTGCATATGTAGCAGAGGATGGCTTTGTCGGGCATTAATGGGAGGAGAGGCACTTGGTCCTGTGGAGGCTCAATGCCCCAATACAGAGGAATGCCAGGGTGGGGAGGTGGGAGTTGGTGGGTGGGTAGGGGAACATCTTCATAGAAGCAGGGGGAGAGGGTATGGGATAAGGTGTTTCCAGAGAGGAAACTGGAAAAGGGGATAACATTTCAAATGCAAATAAAGAAAACATCCAATAAAAAAAAGAGAATTCAAATAGCCTATATAAAGATATCAGAATCACATTAGACATTTGTTGTAATAATATTGAAGCCATGATAAAAACCAGCATATTTATGTGATCTCTGAGGAGAAAATATTAAATCTTTGCATCTACTGAGATGTTAATTTGAAAATGATATTTCTTATAAGGCAGTGTGTTTTGGGGAGAGTTAGATGAAAATGTTCTAGAGATGTATCATGCTTTCTGAATAATATAAAATGAAAAAATATATTTTGAAGCAAATACAATGTTTCATTTGATGAAAGAAGAATTGAATTCATTGTACAGTCAAATAGTTCTCACAGCTTTTTAAATCATTTTATATTGGGTAGAAGTTTTAATATAATTGACAATTTTACCTTTTAAATTGCTGTGCCAATCATTGCTTATGAGATATAGTGTTATACTTTTTCTGAGTTATGATTGGATTGAGCCATTACTTAGAATATAGCCTTGAAACTGTCCCTACTTTCACATAAGTGACTCTGTATTTTATTCAGAATATAAAATTCAGAATCATATCCCATGTCTTGATTTCATTATGCCTCTTAGGAAATGAGACATGCATAAACAGTTACATGTAAGGATTTTCAGGTATGTATAATTTTACATGTCCTTCTAATAAACACTGTCTTTTTATTAGAGGTTTTATTCTCCCAGTAAATAGCTAATTATTTTAGAGCCTTGTAATATGAGAAATTATAGTCATTGAAGGAAAGTGAAAAATCAGAAATGTTTGGAATTAAAGATTCTTTCTCTTGGAGAAACAGAAACAAGTCAGCTAGATGAGCCAATTCCCCCTGTATGGTAGCTGAAATGTCCAGCACTTTATCAACACTACCAGTGCTCAGAGATTATTTTCTACAAAATACATACAAGATGGGATTGTGACTTAGCCACATGTGGTTTTTGAGTCAAATTCTGATCCCAATCCCAATTTGTGTTAATTTACACAATAGCATCTATTGCCTGAGATAAAACAATCCTGAACCAAAACCGTGTAACATGTTCTAATTAAAGCTCACATATACAGATACATAGATACATACATGCATACATACATACATAAATATATTATGTAATGATTTCTAAATGGTATTTTAAGATTTTTGATTCAATTTAGACACATTGTTTCAAAATTCAATCTGTTACATTATTGAAATGCAAAGCATTTCTCTAACTTAATATATATGAGTTTGATATATTCATATGTAACTGCTGTTTTTACATAGCTATAGTTAAAATACACAAAGAAAGTAAGTGAAAGAACTCTGAATATTTTTATCTGTAATAAGCTGGCATAAATCTATTGATTATGGCAACATGATTTTTAGACAGGAGTATAAAAATAGATCATACAGTATGAAGAATAAAAATAAGAGAAAAGAGGAAGCACATTTGTAATCTAATTTTTACAATAAAGTAGAAGGGATTGATATATTATTATTACAATAGAAATAGAAATTTGAGTGTAAACATGAACCCAATAAATAATTTCAGAAGACTATATTTATAAATGTATATACATATATGTATTAACACTTAAAGAATAAGAAGCCATGAATGTGAGGAATGAAAGGACTTGGGAGAAACTGGAGGAGTGAGAAGGACAAGGTATGAGGTATGAACTTCTTAAAATAAATAGAAAATGAGAGCCCATACATACAATTATTAAGAAAGTTATATGGACTATGTTCAAAACTGAAGTTAAGAATGTAATGAAAACTGCATAGGCTGAGTTTGCACAGTTGTGTAACCTTTGTGCTGGTTAATGATTTACCAGCTGTGATATCAGATAAGTTGTTTGACTTTCTGATTTTTGGACTTAACATCTGTGAAATGGGTAGAATAGGCCATTGTTAAGCTACAAAGCATAGACATGAGAGACACACACAGAGCAGCCATTCCAAAGTATGTCATGTGGCAGGAATCCAGCACATCACAGGGAATATAGACCCAAATCAATTTTTAGAAATTAATCTTTCTGTGACAGATGTAATTTTCTTCCTTCCTGCCTATTTCTAGCTGTTCACAGTGATGAATTTCATTATATTTAGAAAAAGAGTTCACCCAGAAGGGAGACATAATGTACGATTCCTTTTTCCATGAAATACTGGAAAAACCCGATCTAGACTGATAGAGAAAGAGGTTAAAAGAAGCTTTGAGAGGGGTGCTAACAAGGTTTGACAGGATGATGATGTGAGTGTATATGTGCTTCTGCGTTTGAGGGAATGTACATATGTATTCATGTATGCATGTGTTGTGCATGTGTTGCATGTGTGTATTTCCATGTACCCTGTTCTTGGTCCTAATTATGGTGGTATTTATGGTGTTATACACATGAATTTTAAAGAATTTATCCACTGTGTATAAGTCATACTTTAACAAAAGAATAATGAAAATACCAATCAACTGTTAATTAGATGTGAGGTGGTTGACCAACGTACGTCCAGAAGAGAATCAGAAGGATCTTTGGGAACAGTGTGTAGCGGGTAGAGATTTGGATTGTAAATTCTGTGATTGGAGTTCACTTTGAGCTGGACTCTCATGAGAAAACGTATTTGTAAAGCGATAATGAAACCCTAAGAAGACATGCAGGCAACAAACGCAGAGCATTCATAGAGAACATAAGACTCAAAACTGAAGCAGCCCTGGAAAATAGACATAGCTAAGACACAGTTCAGGACCACAGTTGGAAAGTACCAAGAGGAGGTAAATGTTGG
Organism: Tokudaia tokunoshimensis; assembly: GCA_036184795.1. NCBI lineage: Eukaryota > Metazoa > Chordata > Mammalia > Rodentia > Muridae > Tokudaia > Tokudaia tokunoshimensis. The sequence continues at coordinate 83,343,449 of BTHU01000016.1, forward strand.
CTGTGTTCACAACACTGAGAAGTCAGAGAAATGTCTAGCAGTAAGTTGGTAATCTGTATGTAAATAGGTATTGAGAGATGTTACTGAGCACTGAGCTGTTGCTAACTCCTGATAGTGCGGGCACTGGGTCACAAGCTCTGTGCACATCTCTTAAGAGAATTTGTGCTGCTCGTCAAAGGGAATAAATGAATAGAAAAAGAAGTTTAAAGATTTTAAGGTTAAATTGAACTGTTCTTTTCTGTCTCTTACAATAAACAGCAAGCAGAAATAATTCTAAATTACAGCCCAGATTAATTTAGGATATATTTAAATGGTTATCGGGAGGGAAGGCCCTGAGGGATGTAGAGTCCTGAATTGGAGGGTGGGTGTTGGAGTTCATGGAAGGAACTGGTAAATTAGACAGATTTTCATTATTATAGAACATTGGACAAGCTTCTTGCAGACCCAACTTATCTTGCAGAACAGAGTTAGGTTATAAGTGACTCTACCTCAGGTAAATGTGGGAACTGGAGCTTCAACTCTTAGACTGGAACTGCTTTATAATACATCATGTCTCTGGGATTTGTGTAAAGGCCAGTGACACAAAATGGCAAAGACCCCACGATGTACCGTTCTTTTTTTTAAAGATATAAATATTTTATATCTTTATTATTATATTTATTTATTATATGTAATTACACCATAGCTGTCTTTAGATGCACCAGAAGAGGGTATCAGATCTCATTATGGATGGTTGTGAGCTACCATGTGGTTGCTGGGATTTGACAGAAATTGTTAATCTTAAGAAGATATCATTGGGCCTGGCAGTGGTGACTCATGCCTTTAATTCCAGCATTTTGGAGGCAGAGGCAGGCAGATTTCTGAGTTCGAGTCCACCCTGGTCTACAAAGTGAGTTCCAGGACAGCCAGAGCTACATAGAGAAACCCTGTCTCAGGAAAAAAAAACAAAAAACAAAAAACAAAATACAAGGAGATATCATTGGGAATTCTATGGATATCTTTAACAAAATAGGGAATTTTTAAAAAGATGGTGGTCTATACCAGGTTACCTTCCAGTAATATGGTTCCAGGACAATAAGACGTGTCTTCCAAGGTGAGAAGGGGAGAAATACAAATGAGGATACACTATAAAGTACATATTTCCTTTGTCAAGTTTTTCATTTAATTTTTATGGTGCTTTTCAGCCTTAATTTTTAACTATCATTCCACTAATTAATTAACTAATTAATTAAATTACTTGATATCCTGATTGCAGCCCCACCTCCAAGTCCTCCCTCACTTGGCCCCTCTGCTGTCCTTCCTTTATCTCTGAGAAAGGTCACTGCATGACTAAGTACATTCTTTCCCATTAAGGCCAACCAAGACAGCCCAGTCAGTGGTCAGAGGAAGCTTTTCCTCTAGCTGTCAGGGAACCTACATGGAGACCAAGCTGCAGGTTAGCTGCATATATATTCAGGCAGCTTAGGTCCAGCCCTTGTATGTTCTTTGGTTGCTGGCTCAGTCTCTGGGAGCCCCTAGGGGTCTAGGTTAGTTGGCTCTGTTGGTCTTTCTGTGGAGTCCCTATTCCCTCCAGATTCCTTAATCCTTCTACCTCTTCCACAAGACTTCTCGAGCTCCACTATTTTTTGATTAAGCAAGCAAGCAGCAAAAGTATTTCAGACACACACACACACACACACACAGAGAGAGAGAGAGAGAGAGAGAGAGAGAGAGAGAGAGAGAGAGAGAGACAGAGACAGAGAGAGACATAAGGAGAGAGAGACAGAGACAGAGGCAGAGAGATAGAGAATATGAACCTATGAATCCAGGTCTGTATAGAATATGTATCCCATAGGATTTATATATATTATGTATTACATATACATATATAAAATGCATATCATGTAGAATATAATATAGAATATATATCCTAAAGTAGGCAGATTTGAGAAGTGGAATGACTAATATGACTGACTTTTTAATCCCTGTTTTTTTGAGTTGCATGGTTCCAAATTAGATTTAATCATTGTACCCAGAAAAGCAGAGGTGTAGAGGTTCACAGCAGGAGTTGTAATCTAGACCTATTCATTTTGACCTCAAAACCCAAATTATTTTTAACAAATCATTTCCTATTCTTTTTTTCATCATTCAGGAACATCTGTCCACCACTTACATAATAATTTATCTCACTATTGTGTCATTTTGATGAAAAAGAAATTGTTCTAAATATCTAAATACAAGACCCCATAATAACGGTGCTTTTTAAATCCCCACAGATGTGGGAAATGACCCCTTTCCATCCCTGAAGATTGTAATTGGGCCAGTCTTTAGTACAGTTTGTTCCAATAAAGAGATAAAATTTTATTCATTAATTTTTGTATTCATTTAGCAAATAATTTTAGAGCCTTATTATATCAGGATTTTGGGGTCTATTTTATTGTTTCTTTTTTTATTTCTTGGAATCTCTCCAGTTATTCTAGATTCTTTTAAAGGTTGGTGATCAATATTAGACATTATTATAAAAAGAACCTTACTTGCTAAAAGGGTTAGATGTTAATTTTTTCCATTTTAATGTTACATTAGCATTTTAAATATTAAATTACTTTGGTTTCTTAAACCCTCCGTGAAAACCTTGCCCTGTTCCAACACTAGAAGACTATCTGTGATACTATGTATTCAAACACTCATACAAATCTCTATTTCCTATTAATTACATTTATTAATCCATTTTAGTGACTTATTACATGTCTATTCTATTTTGCAATCTTAACACTGGCATCTAGATAGTTTACTGCATAATATTGGTACAGGTGGATCAATGGAATAGAATTGAAGACCCAGAAATAAAACCATACACTTATGGATACTTGATCTTTGACAAAGAAGCCAAAAATATACAATGGAATAAAAGAAAGCATCTTCAATACATGGTGCTGGTCTAACTAGTAGTCAGTATGTAGAAAAATGAATGTAGATCTATATTTGTCACATTGCACAAAGCTCAAGTCTAAGTTGATCGACGACCTCATCATAAAACCAGATACATTGAGTCTAATAGAAGAGAAAGTGGAGAAGAGCCTCAAACTCATTGGTACAAGGGGGAAATTTCCTAAACAGAACTCCTAGGGTTCAGGCTCTAAGAGCAGCAATTGACAAATGGGACCTCATGAAACTGAAAAACTTCTGTAAAGCAAAAAACATAGTCAATAGAACAAATCAGCAACCTACAGATTGGGAAAAAAATCTTCACTAACCCCACATCCAAAAGAGGGCTAATATCCAAAATATATAAAGAACTCAAGAAGCTAATCTCCAAAAAACTAAGCAACCCAATCAAAAAACGAGGTATAGAACTAAACAGAGAATTTACAACAGAGGAATCTCAAATGGCTGAGAAGCACTTAAAAAAATGTTCAAAGTCCTTAGTGATCAGGGAAATACAAAACAACCCCGATATTCTGCCTTACACCAATTAGAATAGCTAAGATCTAAAACTCAGGTGACAGCACATGTTGGCAAGGTTGTGGAGAAAGAGGAACCCTCCTCCTTTGCTGGTGCAATTGCAAACTGGTACAACCACTTTGGAAATCAATCTGGTGGTTCCTCAGAAAATTGGAAACAGATCTACCATAAAAATTTTCTTTAATTTCCTGTTTTTTGTCTCATTGAAATCTGTTGATGAAATCATTTAAATCTGGCCTGGGGCTTCTACCCTGCCTTTATCATTTAGTTTCTGAATGAAAGATCACACACAACCTTTATTATTACAATAAGCCTTAAACAGCTGGACAGGTATCTTCCTTTATGCAATTATAATCACCCTGAATTATTACTATTTACTATGTTTCATCTGGGTTGCTCCTAACTCCAATTAGCCAGTCCATAGAATCACATCTTCTTGACTCCTAAACCATGGTGACTTCCTTTCTCCCTACTGCAATTTCTTCTCCTCTCTTTCCTCTACCTCAAGCTCAAGAGACCTAAATCCCACCTGTTTCTCTTCAGCCCAGCTATTGGCTGTTGGCATCTTTATTTATCAATCACAATTAACTGGGGGCAGAGTCAGATAGCATCTATGTGTAGACTCATCTCTGGGGCAACCAGTTTGGGGTCCCAGATTAGCATTAGAATACAAGTAGCATTAGGCCAATCACCCACAGTAAATCACCTTGATACCCACCACCCAACTTCTCTTTCTTCTCACTCTTCCACATCATGCCTAGCCTTGGTTAATCATTTTTCTGCTTTCAACTCTACATTTTTTATAGCTTCTATGTATGTCAAAGAACGTGTAGTAATTAACTTACCAGATATTTTCCAAATTTCCTCCTTTCCGCTGCAAATGACAAGGCTTTGTTCTTTTTAAGGTAGGAACATTCTCCATTCTATTTCTACCATTTTAAAAAATTCATTCTATAGTTGGTGTAAAATGCAATTAATACTCCACAGCACAGTATAGACTGTAACACAATAACCTCCATGTTTTATGAAACATTGGCATCTTCAATCAGAAAGATACAAGATGAACTGAAAGGCTAATTGCCATTCTATTACCTGTTCATTCTGTTTCCATATGGCACACCATCCCCTTATATCTTATAGGAGTGTGGGAATTAATTTAAAAGCCATCCATATAGAAAAACTAAGATAAAAGAGACAATTGTTGTAGTGCACACCTTCTAGACTAGCATTAGAAACAATGGAACAAGAAGATTGTGAATTTGAAACCAATCTAAGATACTAGCAATGCCCTGTCTGAAACAATAGCAACAACCAAGATAGAAACCTACCTGTCATTCCTTTAGACAAACTATTCATTGCCCCCCCTTATTATCTTATGTTGAACATCAGGATAATTATGCCCAGATAACAGATATGATTGGAAAGGCAGGGTGACATACCGATGAGTGATAGACAAAAGGATCATGTTCAAACATAGGTACCCTACATGTAGATGCAGGCAGTTACTTAGTTTATGTGGAATAAACAAACAAATAAGCAAAATATGAAGCTTAATTTGTAAAATACTTCAGCTCATGAAAACAAGAATGCTCAAAGGGGGAATATCCTGTTAGCCCTTGAGCGAAATGCTCATTTGACTGGTTTAAAAACTAGGAGGCATCATTCATTTTCTTTTCAGTTTAGTGTTCATGTAGTGTAGTCATACAGAACATGCCTTCTTACCTTGTAAACAGAAAATATTCCAGTATAGAAGAAACAGGCATTTGACTTTCTTTTGTTATTATTGTTTGATAGCTTCATAAATATGTACATTGAATTAATGTAATTTACAGTCCCTTTTCAACACTCCAACTCCCCCTAGCCCAGCCTACACGCCTTTCTCCTGTTTTAATCTCCTCTTCCACCACCACCTCTTCCACTTTTAACCCACTTTTTCTACTTAGTGCTAGCAAATGATCAAAAGAGAAAAAATGCATTTTTCATTAGACAAGGGAAGAACAAAAAAAAATTCAAACTTGTAGAACACTGTCACACAGATGAGTGATTGAATTTTCTCTGAATGGACCAAGAACTGTGGTTGGTAAGACAAAGAGAGAGGAGAGGAAAGTCATTCTGACTGTGGAAGACACTTGAGATATGTCACCACAGTCATATTGGGAAATAATTGTGCTATGTAAAGAATTCAAACACACAGTGTTGGCTTTCTTAGATCTTGGTTTGTCAAGTTAAATGGTAATGCAGTCCAGCGACAGACCCTAAGTATAGGGGAGGTCCCAAGGCCTGACACTTTTACTGAGGCTATGGAGCGCTCACAAAAAGGGACCTAGCATGACCGCACTCTGGAAGACCCAACAAACATCTGAAAGTGTTAGATGTCCAACCAATGGACAGAAGCAGCGGACCCCTGTAGTTGAACTAGAGAAGGATGAAATAAGATGAGAAGGGCGATCCTGTAGGAGGACCAGCAGTCTCAATTAATCTGACCCATGAGATCCCTCAAACACCGGACTACCAAACAGGACATATACCAGATGACATGAGGCCCCCAACACACATACAGTAGAGCACTGCCTGGTTTGTGTTCATTCAGAGATGATGCACCTAACCCTCTAGAGACTGGAGGCCCCAGGGAGCTTAGAGGTCAGGTGGGGTGGTGGATGGGGACATCCACGTGGAGACAGGCAGGTGGGGAAGAGGTATGGGATGTGGAACAGTTGGAGGGTGGATGGGGGATAAAATATGGAGTGTAAAAAAATAAATTAATTAAAAAAAGAAATTATCATGAATTAGACCACTCTACTAAGAGGCTCCATCCAACTACTGAGCTATTAAAGATCTAAGAAATGATGGAGAATCATCATACATTTATTTTGTCCTATTTTTTCATGATGGCACTGATACAGTTATTTGATACACAAAGTATTTGAGTTTGCCATAAATATCAAAAGATGGCACACGGTATTCAAATGCAGTCATTCTTTCAGGAGGTTCTAATCTTATGAGGGCACTGGGATTGATATAAGGCAGTGAATAAGTAATTCATGATTCCCAATTTAAGTAAAGGTAAATTCAAATGGATATGACTGATAATCATGTAAACAGATGACTAGTTAGGGCAATTGCTTGTGTAGAAAGTGCTGTGAAAGAAGCAGGTGAGATTCTGTTAGAGAAAACTAGAGATGCTGGTGGAAAAGTCTTCCCTAAAATTTCCCTAAGGAACTGTCAATCATTAAGGACAGTTTCATCAAGAACAAAACAAAAAGAGCATAAGAAACAGAGATAAAAGATAGACAGAAAATCAGCTCTGCAAATAGAATAGAGAAGAACACCTGGATGCTATTGTCATTCCTTCAAACAAACAAACAAATAAAAGTGTTGTGGTCATATGACTTGCTTTTTCACAAAGCTAGAATAAGATACTTTAGAAATTTAGTTTTATTGTAACAGAAATGAGAAAGTATTGAAGAGGTTGAAGGCAAGAGAAACAGAAAAAGATACAGATTCTAAGAAAATTGTTTTAATCTTCACTTTATTGTGAAAGTAAATAAAATATTTTAGAAAAGTATAATGAGTAGCTAAAGAAATGATTCAGGGACTAAAAGGGAAATGAAGGAGTTATCGAATTTCTTCTTGTACAACCTTTCCATATAATGTTTTGATATCTTTAATTTTTATTGTATGTGTATTGTCTGGATGTATGTCCGTATACCCTTCATGTACCTTGTGTTCTCAGAGATCAGAAGAGGGTGTTAGATTTCCTGGATGTGGAATTACAGATGTCTATGAGTCATCAAGTGGGTGCTGGGAATTGTACCAGTTTTGTCTGGAAAAACAGCCAATGTTCTTAACCCCTGAGCCCTTTTTCCAACCCGTAATTTAATTTAAATAATTACTTATCTATTTATATTTTAAGAAAATTCTACACTCTATCTTTCTTTTAACACTTCTCAATTTAAGTGATATTATCATTGGAACTTTCTGCATATTTAATTTCTACTACAGTGTACATTTTATGGAGAATGTGCCTTATCTTTTTTGTTATCTGTTGTGCCCTTTGATTTTGAGACAGTGCCTGGAATGGAGAACATTTCCATAAATACTGAGTAAGGGAATGAATAGTTGCAAGAGGAATGCTCATGATGAATAAAGAAGATAGCATCATGCTAGCAGACATATTCTAGGGAAACAGATTCGGGTTTAAAACAGTGAGAGCTAGTTCTAAGGAAGGCAGTGGTTAAGCAACAGCTTTAAAAATGGGGAATTAATCAATAACAATGGAGGGATGAATATTCTAGTAAACAGAGTACCTTGTGTTAAGCCCAGAAGCCTAGAGATAACACAGTGTACTCAGTGGTCTTTAGAGAGATCTATAGATGCTAAAATGCTATGGGCATTTTGAAGACATCCTAGAGACCATTAATGGCAGCCCTCATTGTAATTGATAAACTCCACATACTTAAGAATTTCAGTTTAAGTATTTTTATCAAACCAAGTCCTCACAATATAGCCAGGAGCCAGCTTCCCTTAAATATTTCTAACAACACCGTGGTTTCTCTATTATTCTCTAATACATTGACTAAGATCTTCACTCATGAGTGTAATTATTCCCTCATCCAGGACTTACTGAGAGGGGGACACTTAAACACTGGTCCTCAGCAGGGTCTGCAGTTAGACATTAACTGTTAGAGCTTGAATGTGAAATGTTCCCCACAACTTGAGAAGCTCCCCAGTTGACAGCAGTGTTTTGTGTTTGCTGAACCTTTGGGGCTGGAGTCTTGGCTGATGAACATGGGCCATAGAGGGCACATCTGGGAGGAGAGTAACCTGGCACAGTTCTCGCTGATTTCGTTGTTTATGGGTTTGTCCCATACACAAAGTAATATCACATCTCATCCTGCCACTGACAGAGTCACAGGGGTCACCACACCTTCCCTGTCATGAAGGATTACTTCCACTTAATAAACTTTTTCTCTCTAAAGTTGCTTTCATCAGGAATTTGTCACAGGGAGGTGACAAGGTATTTACCATTTGTATTAACAGCAGGCCCTTAGAATTCACTTTATAGTTACTTTAAAGATGCCTTTACTATAATAATATTATGAGTATTAATATTTATTAGAAAATATATCAAATGAAATATCTTGAGTTAAAGGTTTAATTTTCATATTTTTCCAGATTTTTTTGAATACTTATGTTGATATAATCCAAGGTGTATCTCATATCTCATGTAGAGACTTTTGGATAGGTATAATATAGGATTTGCTTGAGGAAAAGCTTGGAATGTCATAAAACAGTCATTATTAATAGTGAATATCTTTTCCATTATCAATATATTTATAAAAATTAGTGAGTTAAATTCTATATAACTTGTGGAAGATAACTTCTAATTGTATCAATGAATTTTATATTTCAGCTACTTTCCCAATGGTCATGACTACATTTCAAGTTTAGAAAATTGGACTTGTATACCTAAAATTAATCTATCATGTTGGAAGTTGTAATAATGTCCTAAAAGAGATATCATCTAAGCAAGCTATCACTGGCTGGTTTTCAACACACTTTCTTCAATTATGAATTATATAGTCTATGCTTATGAGTTTTTGAACAACGGTAGGGAAATGTAATAGTCAAATATATGGAACCAAAATGCATTTAAAAAACAATGTGTCAGGGAGAAGCTTTATCAGTTTATTAAATTAATCTAGTATTGTCTAGATCACCAGGATTCCTTATTCAATTTCTCCAGTTATACCTAGCTATCTTTTCCATGGCAAGTGACCAAGTGCTAGTGGCTTCTATCTCATTCTGTTGTAAAATACTTAGATATTAATTTCTCATTCAGATTTCAGGATTTATAAAAGTGGGAGCTGGGCCATGTGTCTATTTGGATTTCTCAAAGTGAGTCAATACTTTACAATGTACTGTGATTGAGAAAATTGATCCCCTTATCTAGTGAGATGTCTAATAGATGTTGGTTACATTTGAGTATGTTTTGTCTCATATACAGGTTAACTTGTGGGAAGAGAAGATCTCTTAGAAATAAATTTATCTTGGCTTGGCATGTTCATCAGAGGTGAGCTAAAGATGATATTGCCACACTTTTTCATTTTGATTTATTATACTTATTATTGAAATAGCTGTAGCTTCAGAGATACTAATCTTCAGGCATATAGTAATAAAATTCTCTACATCTTCACATTACCCAATAGGAAAGGAACTGTCACAAGAAGCATACATTTGCTTTCAAATGCCTTTCATAGAAAATCCTTTATTTTGAAAATACATACAGTTTTATCCTGACTTATAACTGATTATATGAAAATACCATTTCACTTACTTTATTAGAAAAAAATACATTCAGGAAAATGAAGGAGTAGGTGATTTGAAGAAAAGTGCATTTGCTACAAGGCAACTTCACGGCAACTTAATTTCTTTCTAGACTGAGAAAAGCATTCAAACTTCTGCTAAGTTAGGATTATTATACAAGTTTTCACTCCAAACTGTAGAAGAGTTCATACTTATTTTGTAAGAGTTTGAAGATACTAAGAAGACACTAGCTATAGTTTGCCAGCCTGCCACATTATTCCACCTGAAAACTGATAGTGTTTGGGTATTGGACACTTTCTATGACACTGTATGTAAATAAAACAAACTATGTTTATAGTTAGCATAGTTCCATAATCTGTTTTCCTTGTGTGTCATCAGAATATGTCCTGATATAGGATCTCTTATTTATTGGAAACTACAATGTACTCACTGGATTTCCTTGTGTACATATGTGTTTGGTAATACTATTATTCTCATTTTCAAATGTCTAAACTGAGGATCATGCAGTTAGAACTCAGTTCTATCACTTAAAGGCTACAATTAAAATTTTGTATACAATATTTATAATTATAACCCCAACATAGTTAGTATTTTTATTGGCGTTATTACTCATGGTGAAATGACTACTCATTTTATCTCTAGCATTTCACAATTATTAGCATATAGTAGTACCTATCACAAATGGCTCATGATATCATCTTTTGAACCTCTTGAAACATGAACATATGATTGGTAGTTGATTACTAAGAAAGCGTGGTTGAGTCTCAATTCATTCTTTTCTGAACTACATTTGTCTTCATCTTGTACTTATTTTGACAGAACCTTATACACTAATCTGCAACCTGGTAGAAAATACCATGGTAGATATCATTGAAGTCATACATGTGATACTCTGATTGGTATAGGACGGTAGCGAAGCCAAGCGGATACTCCATGGACTCCGTGTTGCCTCATTTATCTCACTCCTAAATTCCATCTCAGCACCATTCTCTCCCTATCTAGACACCGATTTTAAGGAACTGAGTAGGGACTATTGAAAGTGGGTCACTGCTTTTTATACCAGGTAATCATCTTTAACCTATTAGATGATTTGTTGTGCAGGCAAATGATGTGTCATATTGAGAGATAGCAAATAAAATTGTGATTAAGGGTTCATAAAGAAACCAAATATTCAGAGCATGGCCACATTTCTCATTAGTAAGTACATTTATTAAGAGTCTTGAAACTGTGTTTGGAATTTCTTGCCAGTGTAATTGTGCATAATAGAAATAATCCATATGAAAGTAGGCAGAATAAAGCCATCAAAGGGTATCATTCAGAGAGACTAAATTTGATCATTGCTCAGAAAATCGGCTTCTAAGCTTATCGCCTGTATAAATACCAATTTTAGCCAATAGGCTGCTTCATAATGGAGTATTTGTGACTGAATAGGGGCTTAAAATGGAATGGCTGAATCCTGGAAAGGAGGAACATGAATGATGATCAGGCTTTGAAATAAATATAACTGAAGCATCACATTGTACTGAAAAGTGCATGTGTCCCTCAAAGTCACCATTACCTCACTGCTTATGAGACTGATCATTTGTAGATGTGAGATAAATAAAATTTCTTCCCAATATCATAATTTTGTTATAGTTTGGGAACAGCTATTCCAATCAAATGTCCTGGAATAAATTGATCTTATTCTAAATTGAAAATGGTTTAAAAACCATACAATGTTCCTCCACCTCAAAGTATTTATTTTAAATTTGATCACATCCTTTAACATAGCTGCTTTAGCCAACTCTACCATAACTAGGAACAAAGGCTTTTTTCTAATCCCCAATATGGCTGTTTTGTGAATAAATGTTGAATTTAATATGAATAAGATTAACAAATTTACTTGAATACCAGAAATCATTTTGAAAGCATGAACCACGTTAATTACCCAGTTTGCAGATGGGTTATTATACTTTGATGGCTTTGTTTGGAATGCATACGTGGGATTTAAAAATAAAATAAAATGGGCAAGTTATTTCCCGTAGAGGAAAATACATCATTTTAATTAAGGAAAAATGGGATAAAATGTGAAGTGAGGGAAATTAAGGTTTTGACATATTAAAATATTTCTAATTATGGAAAAGAGAAGATAATATATATTTATTGATGATAATTTAAGTTTTATAAACTATATTATATTGTTTATATACACTATTTCATTTGTTTTTATACATACATGTAGAGATAGTGTTATATTTAGAATTTTTTAAAATTGTCATATTGTTTTGTTCTTAAAATATAAAACCACAATGAATTACTGAAAATTTGATACAACATTTTAACTAATTCTGTGAATTTTTAAGAAATATTGACTTTAGGATATTTATTAATAACACTGTATTAGACAAGTTTAAAATTAGACTTTTAGAATAAGATTTATTATCACATTTAGAATAGGATTAATCCATGTATTTATATCACATGTGTATTATATTTTACTATATTAGAATCTTTTAAACTGTGGTGTAACATGCTTTTGCATATTTAAGAAACTGAAAAAGTGCTCTGTAGACAGAATTCAAAGACGAATCATCAAGATCCCTGAGAGTCCCCAGACTGTGAAACTTGAGACTGAGCCATTTCTTTAACTCCTTTTAAGGTGATTTTCTCTGGTATTGTCACATTGATGGAAACATGCAAAAGCCCGAAGTACGAGAAGATTTCCATGTTGGTTGCTTGGCAGAAGGAGAAGACAAGTTTAGGACATAACAACAGGTACTGATAGCCAGATGTCATGGAAACAGGGATCCCAGTCATGTGACCACAAGGAAGAGACAATAAAAATGAGCTTGGAAGTACATCTTGAACTCCAGGGACTCCAAATAGAGACTAGAGGACACACCTTGAGCAGCCTGAGAAGTCATACTGTACCAGACCGCGAAAAAAATGATGAACTAACACATTTCTGTGAAATTTTGCCACTCCTCTGGCAATAACTTGCTGAATAGCAATAATGAATATAAGCAGCTATGGTGAAATGCTAGCATTTGGTATACTAGGAAATAAAATAGATTGGTTTTCTACAGATACCTGTGTTTTTAAGTAGTTTATGGTTTTGTTTTGTCTTTTATAGGGGGCAGCGGTTGTAGCATAGAGCTGTGGTTTCTATCAAGTTCATTAGCAGAGCACTCCAGGGCACCATGGCATTTTCAGTGAAGAGACTGTGTGTTCATGGAAATGAATGGTAGATTTTCCTGTCTTCGGTAAGTTGCACTGCCTCCAAGTTGCAGGGGGATGTCCCTAGGGTGCATTTCCATGAAAATTTCTCAAATTAAAGTCCAGGTTTCAGTTTGTTTTTCTTCTGTAGTATTTAAAGAATATAGCTTTTACTTGTGTGTGTGTGTGTGTGTGTGTGTATGTGTGTATGGGGAAAAAACCCAACCAAGTATCTTTTTTGTAAAAGATACAATAAAGTAAGGGGTAATTCGCTCAGATATTAACATGTGGCAAATGTGTCACTGGGGAAAGAATTAGGAAGTGGGGATGTAATGGTGGAGTTCCAGAAGAGGGAGAGGGGTGTGAGGAGCAGCCCTGTAATGATAACAAGGAAGACAGACTTAGGAAGGAATAGGCCAACTGGGAAATAATTAGCCATTCAAAAATAATTTCAAAGGCCTACAAATGAAGAACCCAGAATGGATAAACACACAGTGCCTTAAAAAGCCATAAAAGCTAATGATGCAAAAATGGTCATAAACAAATTATGGGACTAATTTCAGAAAAACAAAAAAGCCAGGTCAATAATCGGCTATAATTCTTGAATTTATCCTACATTTAATTTTAAAGTGGAGTGATATGCTTTTCCTTCTTTCTGTATGCACTAGAAACTCAATTAAAGTTAATGGGAGTTATGAGCAGGGCAGTATTTCTAAATCACAGCCTCTTTGAGGCTAATTATTTTGAACTAATTTGTTAAACAGCAACTTTTCCCAGCTTTGGTAATAAGCAAGATAACACTCGTTCACATTATATTAAGAGTTCAAGAAAACATTTATGGAGACATTTCTTCAACTGGCCTAAAGTAAGAAAATATGTGAGTTAACCCATATGTCTAACAAATATTTTCATTAGTGACATTACATGGGTGACAGCTTCTTAAAGCTATAAAATGGCTAGTCCGAGATATCTTTAGTAGTTACTAGTTTTTAATTCAAGAGGTTGGGGAAAGAAGTACTTTCCAACTACTTCTCAACTACTTCTCTTGTTAAAGTCTAAGCTTCTCTCTCTCTCCTCTGCCCTCTCTTGTGTGTGTGTATGTGAAGGGGAGGGGAGGAGAGAAGGAAGAGGAGGGGAAAAAGGGGGGAGGGGAGAGGGAGAGATTTAGATATAGATAGATAGATAGATAGATAGATAGATAGATAGATAGATAGATAGATAGATAGATAGATAGATCAGTGTGTGTATATCCTCATGTGTTGGGGAGCAGGTTTGTGTGCAGAAACACATGCCCGAGATTGACTTCTGGTATTTTCAACCCCTGTCCGCTTTGTATGTTGAGACATGCTTTCATTCTGAACTTAGAGTTCACTGACTCAACTAGTCTAGCTAGTTAGCCTACTCTATCTCTTCCTGCCTCACATATGCTAGAATTACAGGCAGGTGGCTGTGCCACTTAGCACTTATGGGGTAAGTAAGGACCTGAATACTGGCCCTCATGCCTGTCCAACAAGAATTTCACCCACTAATATATCTCACCAGTATCAAGATTTTGATTTTTTTGATCCTATTTATATACCACTTGGGTTATTGAGACCACTGAAAAATCTATGCTAGGGCTCCAACTAGATATACTCTAATACTGTTCATGAAAAACTTTTTATTCATAGGAAGTGTTAGTGTTCTTAGTGAGCATCATATTACAGATAATCTTTCAGAAGCACATGTTGCATATATAGACAACTCTAAAGGGCTTTGCACTTGATGCATTTTGGTTATGCAATGGCAAGTACTGCACATAATACCATATCAATGCATATTACAGAATCTTATCATGTAAGAAGAGGCACACACAGACTGCATGTATGTTTTATTGCACACACAGACTAGTAATGATTTATTACACCCAAGTTCAAAGATGTGGGAGCTAGGAAAGTCTCGCTAGACAAGAGCCTACCAAGTTTACTCTGAGTTTCAGTTTCTCTAAGACTGGATTACGGCGCAAGCCTCTTTCAGAACACAAGTCTTAGAAATGTTTTAGAATAAGATCCAAACTGAAGATGTACACCATTTTTTATATGTCTAAGGGGGAAATTCTATCTCATTTAATTTACCATCATACTTCAGAGAATACAGTTGTTAGACATGTTTCAACATAAGAAACTTTGTAAGGGTTTGTAATGACTTTTGCTCGAGTGCTTATGTGAGTATTTTTGAGTGCTTATGTATTGAGTGTGCATATGCATGCATGTCTGAGAGTGGGGTAGGAATACTGTGTTCACACATGCAGGCAAGTGTGTAGGCCAAAGTCTGATTGCAGCATGTCTTCTTATATTGCTTCCTCGCCTTACATTTTTTAGACATACTCTCTCACAGAACCTGGGACTTGCTGTTTTGGCATGGGCAAGCTCACTGCAGGGATCCACCTGTCTCTGACTGTCCTTACTAAGCTAACAAATGTGTAATAATACACTTGTTTCTTTAGCGTGGGTATGGATAATCAAAGCTTACTTACGCATGCCCTTGCAATGTTTTGTTTTATCTCTCCGTCTCTATCTCCAGATACCTTTAAAGTATCACCTAAAGCTCCAAGCCACAGAAAAAACAGCATCCAGTCCTTACACCACCCAGCTAGCCTGTGCTGAACCATGAACTTACCTTTGATGCTCTAATCAGTTAAGCCTCACTTCAATCACCAAGTGCCCCAGCTGGAGAAGCTGGGTAGCAGAGGTCCAAGTTGATGGTAGTGTTCAATATTCTCTGTGTTCTGCAAAGCAGACAGTATATGTAGGCCTGCAAGTGACAGATTAATTTTAAGTTGTCAACAGCTGGGTCAATGACTTTTGCAAAATAGAGGAAAAACTTAGAAGAAAAAAATGAAAATACTTCCCCCAAGATAAGATGGTTAAATGAAGAGATTTTTAGAATCTCTCTTTATCATCTCTCTCTCTATGTCTATCACTGTTTGTCTCAGTCTCTGTCTCGGTCTCTGTCTCTCTCTGTCTCTCTGTCTCTGTCTCTCTGTCTCTCTCTCTGTCTCTCTCTCTCTCTCTCTCTCTCTCTCTCTCTCTCTCTCACACACACACACACACACACACACATATCCTCATCCATATCATTGTAGTCATCATAATCATTATCAACCATATGTGTGTATAAACTTTAGGGTTTTTTTTAACAGAGTGAATATCTGACCTGGAAATTTCTAGTTGTGTCATGTTTAGAAGGCTCTTGTGGTGTTTTGCTGAGGTAAAGCCCTGTGAGAGGACATGTTATGTTTGGGGAGTATATAAATAGAATTCAAAGGACAGTGCGGGGATGGGGGCTTTGCATAGCTAGCTGTGTGTCTTCGCTGATCCTCGCTCATTGCAAGAGGCATAGCAGAGAACTGCTAGCATTCTGGCTGGACCTTGTCTCTCCTGCTGACTTGTGATGATTTGCCAGAGGCTTGGTGGTTTCTTCTGTTTTGTGCTGACACTGCTAATTCTTCTTTGGTGACACTTTTGACCTGGACTGTTGGTATTCTGACACTACTGAAATGGACTGTTGGTATCCTGACAATTGGAAATTGGAGATTGGAATCACTCTAAGGAACTACTTCTAAACAAGTCCATGTCCCTTTGTCCTATTTACCATCTTTTTTCTCTTACCTTTGTATGGTGAGCTAGATAGGGGTCGAGCCATTTGAGAACAAACCTTTATTAAAGTAGGTTTTGAAAAATCAAAGCCTACAAGTGTCCTAGCAAAAGATACTTTTAGCAAACATTTTTAAATGAAGCCAAACATTCTGTGGGAACCTTCTCTTTGATTCTGTGATTACTGGATTCTCTAAGTAAGGGCATTAAGATTAAATGTAGTTCAAAGACTCAAAGTGGGTCATACCTACATAGCACAGACACTGTGCCTCACTTTTCTTTTGGTGGTTGGATTTTTCTTGGGATACAAAAGCAAGGGTTTCATACCCTATCCTGCAGATCAGATCATTAGTCACAGACCGTCGGTGGCTTAGTTGGATGTGATCTCAAGATTTTGTTCAAGATGTTACTACAAAATTCTGGTAAGAAAGTTGAAAAAGTGTTTACAGTCAACATTGGTAAATTTATCTCCTAGAGTCTATTCATCTGTCTAGCAATGTGCCAATGTAATCAACACTGTTTTGATACATTTTGTAAATGATAGATATCAATATACTTTTTTCCTTTACCTCTGTGAATATATTCATAGAGCATAGCCAATAATTGCTTACAGCCTTTTGTTGTTGTTTTGGTACAAAGTTTAGGTGCAATGAGATGTTAAAGATGCATTGGCTGAGTTGACAAATACATTTATCTGTGTATCTTATTCTGCATCATTTCATCACAGAGCTCCCTGATGCTTCATTTTTGACAATCTCCACACCTGCTCTCCTCTCCACAAGAGCCACTGTTCTGACACGCTTTCACCTCAGTCTAGTTCTATACTACCACGTGAATGGTATCAGACTGCACTTAGAGTTTTGTGTTAAGCTTCTTTCACTTGACATAATGTTTGCTAATTTCATCTCTTTTATTGAACATTTACTTTAGTCTGCTTCTTCTCTTATGGACTAATATTCCATTGCACAAATGAGCTATGTTTTATTCACTCTTTTATTGATAATTCCTGTGTTGTTTTCAGTTTAAGGAATGGCTGGTTCACACTAACCCTACCAGGTCCTAGAGATGACAGATTAGAACTCTAATTGCTTCTTCTCACTAGCCTTTGGTGAAATTGGTATTTTAAAATAATTAGGCATTTAGATCATATATTTTGTTATTTCATGTGTTTTATATTTTATGACTAATAATGCTGAATACCATTTTATATGTGTGTATGTGTATGTGTGTATGTGTGTGTGTGTGCATGCGTGTGTGTGTGTTTCTAATTTATACATCATTGGTAATGTGCCTTTTAAAACATTTTGTTCATTATTAAAGTTAATATCCTCTCCATTACTGGACTCTAGGAGTTACTTCTCAATTAAAATTTATTTTGTTGAATGTTCATTGTGTGTAGTGATGAGTTTAATAAAGACACTTTGATATGGCCATATCATCTACTTTGACCATATTCAGCCATAACCATCTCTTTTTTCCTTGATTCTATTATTTCCATAAATCACTCAATTACAGTCTTTTACTTTTCTGTCATATATGCATACATAATTATATATTTACATAAAAGGTAGAACTCACAGATTATAGAAAAATATAATATTTGTCTTTCTAAGTCTAAATTAATTTGTAAAAAGTATTATGAGTCCCAGTTTCATTCATTTTTCTGCAAATGGCATAATTTCATTTTATTCTATAACTTAATTAAAACCTCTATTCTCTCTCTCTATATATATATTTTTTCTTTATCATATATTCATTAATAGACCCTTATACTGATTCTATAAAGTGGCTGCTGTGACCAGGCAAATTAAATATAGGTGTGTGAAATATCTTTGATATACTGACTCAGTGTCCTGCAAGTATAGACTCAGGACTAAAATCGCTGGGTCATGTGGTCATTCAATATATAGATTTTGAGGAATCTCCATTGTTGGTGTTCGGAACTAGTAAATCAATTAAAGAAAGAGAGACACTGTGGGGTGTCTTGAAACTTCTCAGCAGCAGGGTGGAACTGACTCTCATAAACTTAACCTTCAATGGCCATTCTGAAGCCTATTTATTGATAGTTACACAAGAGTTGCTTTTTGGGTAAAACAAGTTTCTCATACCAAAGCCCCTGATCTAATCTATATGGAGGAAAACATTACACCCCTGGAACATTAGTCCTCATTGTACACTCTTTGCAGTACCCAATAATGCAAATCATTCCAGATATGCTAAGATACTCTGGTAATCAAAGTCACTCAAAGGTTGTAAAGTTCCTTCAGAAAAACAACTCTACAGATCACAGAAAACTTTTCTACAGTGATTTCTTCAAGGTCTAAGAACCTCTGACAGGTAACTATTTTATTCTGTTTACTTGAAATACAGTGAAAACTAATGATTTCATTCTCATGATTACCCTAGTACAATGACTCTATCAGATTTCTACTACAGCCCATTGTGACCTCCATACTTCTTGACTTGATTTACATTCTGACAGTACTGTAACAGAGATTGCACTTCTTTTCCACCTTCCCTAGCATTAGTGTTTTGTTGTTGTTGTTGTTTTTGATTTTGATTTTTTAATGATGGCCATCCTGTTTGGGGTGGTAAAAACCTGTGTGGTTTTAATTTGCACTTCCTGATGGCTAAAAATATTGAGCATTTTTCATGTTTGTTAGCTGTTTGTAATTATTTTGAGAACTATATGTTCATTTGTTCTTTGGCTTGTTTGATATTTTGCTATTTAATCTTTATCCTGAAAGCTGGTCCCTTGTCAGGAATGTGTGATTGAAACTAATTATTTTAGGGGTCATGGCATGCTCTAAGTCTACTCATTTGTAAATTGGGGGGCTTTTGCCAGGCAAACAAAGCTAAACAAAAGCCATGTCATTAACCTATTCTCTCACTTTTTTTTGCTGGATACTGAATTCCTTTGTGCTTATGAGCATGCACATACAGCTTTGTGAATTCCTGTCTAAGCATGATATGCAGTACTACAGGGAAATCTTTGTCCTAAGCAGCTAGAGTTTGTTTTCCTGGAATCACTTATTTCAAAATTAAAAGAAGCTTTGCTCTATAACGATCAGTCTCTATATTTGTTACTTTGATTGTAGTGATGACTTCTGGATGTACACACACATCCAATTTGGTCCATTGGCTTTATATACTATGTACAGTTTTAATAAACTTTATACAATAAAGAAGTTAAAAACTAAAATGGTAAAATGGATGATAAACATATATAAAAACCAACCTATTCTTAGAGTTTACCAGCCTTTCTCGATATATGCTACAAGTAAAATACATTATCTTATTAAATATTTACTGATAATTCTTCAAGTGAAATTGTTGTCCTCTCTTCCCAGGGGCGTAAATTATGCCTTAGTGAGGATAGGTCCCTTACTTAAAATAAGCTGGTGAAATGAAGGTCAGATTCAGCATTAGTGATTCTCTTCTCTTGGTACCAGAATGGAATCACATCTTATTTTTCATGGGCACTGGGTCTAGATCCATGGTTTTCAGCCATCCAATGCTGTGACCCCTTGTTTCTTATATTGTGTTGAAACCCAACCATAAAATCATATTTGTCAATACTTCATAGCTATAATTTTGCTAGGGTTATGAATCATAATGTAAATATCTGTGCTTGCCCGTGGTCTTAGGTGAAAACTCATTTGAACCCAAAGGGGCCACAATGTACAGGTTCAGAACTGCTGGTCCAGAATGTCAACATCTTGCTGAATTTCTGATGAATGCTTATTGTATAGCTCTTTCCCAGTAGCTGAATCATTTCTTCTGAAGAGAGTTTTGTTCTGATTCATAGAATAAACGGAAGGTACCATACGCAGGAAGAAAAAGGAATCTTAA
Organism: Tokudaia tokunoshimensis; assembly: GCA_036184795.1. Lineage (NCBI taxonomy): Eukaryota > Metazoa > Chordata > Mammalia > Rodentia > Muridae > Tokudaia > Tokudaia tokunoshimensis. Next base: position 83,363,899 of record BTHU01000016.1, read on the forward strand.
GAGGTCCACAAGGTTATAAAAACAGTAATATCCCTGAGGAGAGGAGAATCTCCAGCTACCTCAGGCAATGTAAAAGCCATGCAGGGGACTCCAGGTATGTGGTGGTTTTCTCAGTCATTGTTCTTGCTAAGGTGGGATTTTGAGTGATTTAGCTGCTTTTGTGGTCTATAAACCAGTAAAGTCACTGGTGCAGCAAGCTAATCCTGAGTGGAATAATTTCTTTGATCGTCATCGGTGCCTGTTGAGCTGAAGAAACATTTGCTCATGTCTCCCCAGAAAATGTCCTATAACAACTAGAAATTCCAAAGATGAGGTCTGTTGATGAGCTATCAACTGTTTCCAGGTCTTGCTATGAGTACCTATTTCGTGCCTTGTTCTATGAATACAAGGTAATGAATGCCAACTTAAGTTACATAAAGTACAAACTGTTGGTCAAATTTTCTCTTCAGTTTTAATATGACAAGAACGTCTGCATGTTAAAAGTGAGCAATCTGCTTAGTTTCTTAGGTTTAACTTTAAGAAAAAGCTTTGTAGAAGAGATGCATAAGGCTTTTACTAAAATTATTCTCATAGCATGAACCCGCCTATTGCTGTTCATTCTTTAGAATAATGAGTTCTTTGTGTTCATTGGATTTATTTTAACACATGAAACCATTTTCAAAAGTCAATGTCAATATGAAAAATTACTCTCTCCATGTGTTCCGTAATGGAAGGGAAGCTCAGAAGTGTGCCCTCAGCAACTATCCAAGGGCTTCTTCCACTAAGCCTTCCCTGTGTATTTGAGCAGGTGAGAGGATTAGATGACTTAATTCCTACTTCTCATTCCATTCCCGTCCCAGCTTTAAATATTTACTACCACTTAGGAATCTTGCATTTTAGTAATCTTTGATGAATCAGCTATGCATTTTGAATTATCACAAATATGCGCCATAGAACAATATCTGATCTTCTGTGTTTCCCTTCCTTCTTAGCCTAGTCTGAAAGTAGGTTAGTTAAACTAGATCAAACATAAGTCTAAATAATTGAAATCAGTCTCCCTCTGGGAAGAGTCGAAGCCCTATTGTGAAAGCCTGGAATAGGGTCTGGCTGGAAATTCTTCAGTTTAATTTTTAATTTTTCTTTATGCAACTTCTTTTTATTTACCACAGTGATTTTTTTCTACAACTTCTCATCTCAGAGTATTCAGAAATCACATACAAATTGGTTTTTGAATATCTTCTTGCCTGAGAAAGGAAGAACAACCTTTGGTCTTTGGTTCTTTTTTTTTTTTTTTCCTTCCCACCTCCTTTAAATATTCAGAACGCTGAACTGCTGTATTCGATCAGGATTCTGAACTGGAGTCAATGGATTGAATCAAAAGGATCTCTGATCTTAGGTGAAAGAATTAACTTTCTCATGAGACATCTTTAATTAGAAGCTATCATTTCTTGCTAGTGTGAGCACAACCCACGTTCCCCCTGACAATGAACGCTAAAAGCATTCCTCCACAATGGGCTGCTCAGAGTCATCTCCTTTATTTTCGAATCATATTAAGGTTTTGAATGTATTATGAAATGCGCTTATCATTAGTTCTAAGTTATTGGATTCTTTAGATAATTATATTCACTGTCTTTGCAGGAAAACTACATATATTTAATTTGTATTTCAATTGTTTTACTAATCAGATTCTAATAAACTGTTTCCATAGTCAGCTCATATATCCTACTGTATGGATTTTAATCTGGTTGGGCTGGTGTTCTGCATGTGTGTAAACTGAGAGATGGCTGCTTTCTGGAAAACAAGGTGCCAAGGGCAAGAAGAGAGCACAGCCTTCCTCTCAGTTCTGTACAAACACGTTAACTGTTATTATTTCTGCTGATCTGAGAGTGGTCTCTCAGCTCTTCTCATGCCCAGGGCCTCGTATATAACCTGGTCTCCGTTCAGGTTCTTTCTGAGAATATTCCTCGAGAGAGATTGCTGTCTCCATTATTATTCTTGAATATGAATTCCTCCCTTGTTTGAGGTTGCTTCATTGATGAAGACTTCTGGAGTATTCGATGAGACCAGTGGGAACAACAGAATGTGCTTATCACGTGAACTTGAAAAGAACCTCTCAAAAGAATACACCATATTCTGAGAACCATCAGACACAGATGTTTGCTATAATACATAACAACCTTGATTACGACTCAGGAAGGCATAAGCTGTAAGGGGCTAGGAGAAACCTTAAAAGCATGCAGCTTTCTCTGCCTGTTAGAAGACAAGAAAGGCAGATGTCTTCTGATATCACACTCTACATTGTTTCTGGCTTAAAACTGGAGATAGGCAAGAAATATCCTTAGGCTCTAGCTAGAAGAGTTTCCTGGTCGATAGCCAGCAAGGAAACAGGAACCTGCTTCTTCTACAACTCGAAGGAGCTAGCTTTTGTACACAACCTGAATAGATTGGAAACAGATGTCTTACCAGAGTAGCCACACCATGGGAACTCATTCATGGCTGATAGCTTCATTTCAGCCTGTGACATCTGAGAAGGCACAGTCACACTGTGTCAGACTTCTGACAAAAAGTGAAGTACTAGATAGGTGCACGTGAAGCCGTACATTTTTGGAAATTTGTTACATAATAAATCAATTTGTTATGCAAATAATCAATATAAAATGAACAGAAGATCTGACCATTGAAGGGTAGTGTGTGTGTGTGTGTGTGTGTGTGTGTGTGTGTGTGTGTGTGTGTGTGTGTATAGTGTTGGTAACACAGCAGTAAAAGTCATTAAAACCTTTGGCCAAACCACACAGTGTATTATAGGTTTCTTTAAATTTTGGGTTTATTTATTTATTTATTTATTTTTTATCAAATCTTTCCTTACATAATTCTCATTGGATGTCTATGAAACAGGTAACCCACAAGTAGAAAGGGCTCACTCTGAATCCAGCAATATTTCATTAGAAATTGTTATTTCCAGATTTAAGGCCCCAGAAATGTTCGAAATTTATTTTCCCCCTCTTTTAATATGCTTCCTTTTGCTACAGCCACAGCTTTTCAAGATAAATTGAGACACTTAAAGTAAACATCAAGTGTATAAATCACATTGGACTCAGCTTTAAATCTTAAAACTGCATTCTTGTCTTTAGAACACAGAAGACTCTCAGATAAAGCAAATTGTTGTGGGACTCGCCTAATGATCTGAGGACTTAGTGATCCATTGCAACTTTGACAAGACAATTTACTATCTAAAAGTCATGGAATGAAATATATTCACTACAAATGTTCAAGAAGGGCCACACATCAATCTGCAAAAGCAAAAACTGACAATAATTTGTGAACGCAAAATCCAAAATGCATTCATAGAAATGCAATCTAGTTTGGCATTAACTATGATAGTTAAGCTTCCGAGTGGCTCAGTTTTACTTTCACCTCAACAACCGGAAGCTTGAGATGATGGGGGACTTGCTCAACTACTCTTAATTGTGTTTTCTGTGTCTGTCAAGGGGAGATGAGTAACTGTAGGCTCCCAAATGGTTGCCGTGAATATCAGCTAAGATTAATTATAACACAAAACAAAACAAAAAAACACTTAATATGATGGTTCTTGGACCATTACAATGACAATTGGTAGTTTCCAATATTTTACCTTACTTTTAAATTGAATTTGTTATTAAATAATGCACAAATCTGTACTCATTATTATTGATTGTCATACAATGTTTCTAAACTTGGATGTCTTGTATGATGCTAAGATTGAATTAAGGATATCTATTACCTAAGCTATTTACAATTTCTTTTTTTATGAATATTTATTTATTTATTTACCTCTCAAATACTGCCCCCCTCCCAGACCCCCCTTACAGAGACCTTCCTCCATCCCTCCTCCCTTTCTCTTCTGTGTGTCCCCTCCTGGGTATTCCTCCACCCTGGCACATCAAGTCTCTGTCAGATTAGGTTGCATCCCTTCCCACTGAGGCCAGATAAGGCAGCCCTGTTGAGGAATGAATATCACAGTCAGGCTACAGCTTTAGGGAGAGCCTCTATCCACTCCAGTTGTTGTGGGGCAGCACATAGAGACTGAGCTGTAGGTCTGCTACATATTTGTCCGGGGCCCCATCCAGTCCTTGTGTATTCTTTGGTTGGTGGTTCAGTCTCTGAGAGCTCACAGGGGTTCAGGTTAGTTGACTCTGTTGGCCCTTCTGTGGGATTCCCATCCCCTTCAGGGCCTGCAATCTTTCCCCCAACTCTTTCCTAAGAGTTCCTGACCTCTTGCCAACGTTTGCCTGTGGGTAACTACACTGGTTTTGATCAGCTGCTGGGTAGAGCCTCTCAGAGAACAGTTATGCTGGGCTCCTGTCTGCAGGCATAACAGAGAATCATTAATAGTGTCAGGGACTGGTGCTTGCCCATGGGACGAGTTTCAAGCTGGGCTGGTTATTGGTTGGCCATTCTTTCAGTCTCTGCTCCATCTTTGTCCTTGAATTTCTTTTAGACAGGACAAATTTTGGGTGGAATGTTTTATAGATAGGTTGGTGTTTTTATCTGTCCACTGGGGGTACTGTCTGGCTACAGAAGGTGGCCTTTTCAGTTTCCATGTCCCAGCTGTTAGGCACCCAGGCTAAGGTCACCTGCATTGACCCCTGGGATCCTCCCCCATCTCAGGTCTCCTGGACTTCCTAAAAATTCCTCACCCTCCACCCCTCAACCCACCCTGCCCCCCCGCCCACAGCTGAAGATTTCCATTCATTCTCCAGGCCCTCTGATCTCTCTCCTGTCTCACCAGACACCTGTTTCCCATTCCACTCGCCCACCCTGTTCCCACTCTCCCTCTGCCTCCTATGACTATTTTGTTTCCCTTTCTAAGTGTGATTATGATTTATTTATATTACCAACATTGGAAATATTTTATTTTGTCTGCTTAAAATGTATATATTATTATTATATGTGGTAGCAATATTGTATAGCAATCATAAACCAGACCACCTTCTGTCCATCTATACCCATCTAATTGTAACTTAATGTCCACTGATCTCTCTCTCTCTCTTTCTGTCTCTCTCTCTCCCAGTATTGATTACAAAAGTTGAGTCTATATCTAACAAAACTGCTATTTTTCAGCGAGATCAATTCCAAAGGAAATGTTATAACTTCATTATTTTCTTTTCTCATTGATGATTCATAGCTTTAATAAAGCAAAATAGCACTAATCTTAAAAATGAGTTGAAGTAGCTCATGAAATACCATCCACACCATTCTTCACATAATGTTATCACATCTTTGATATAGTCTTATTTTGCTTTTCTACGTTTGATGCATTTCAATTCAAAGAAAACCTTCAGCATAAATCTTATATAACCATGCTAGTTTAACTGAAAGCTTGTTTTCATTACACAAGTATGCAAATGTATATTTATAAAGTGTACATATTTGTGTCACAGCTTTAATATATAGAATTTACTCATTTTAAACAAAAGCAGTAAACAAATGAAGATTTGATCATTTAAGCTTAGTTTTCATTATTTCTCCCTTCCTTTTCATCCTTCCAAGCCCTCCCAGGTACACCTCCTTCCTCCATCCTGAAATCATGGCCTCCTTTTGCTGTTGCTGTTGTTTTACGCCCCCTACACACATACCCCTAAATATATAAATACAACCTAATCAATCTGTTTAGTGTTACTTAACTGTATATGATTCAAGTCTGGCCTATTATTATTGGATAACCAATTAGGGAACTTATTCATCTCTTGAAAGGACTATTTCTCCCATGTTTAGCATTTCTTAGTTGTCTGTAATTTTTGTTTTTGTCTACGGGTTAGGGTACCAGGTTTTCCCCCTTTTGTGCTAGTATGTCTAGTGGTATATTTCAGATTTTGCTTAGCAAGCCATATTATTGAGGTGTCATAGGTGAAGCTTCCTTGTTATTTCTAAAAGACAGAATCTCACAGAAGTTTTCCTATGTTTTCAGCTCTTACAATCTTTCTAAGCACTCTTCCTAGATGACCCTTAGGTACAGGAGTTGTGTTGTGGATGAATCAGTGGAGGATGAACATGTGAAGGAACACATGTTCTATGTAATTTGATTACTTGTTATTTTCTGGAATGGATTCCTGGTGTTACAAAGAGAAGCTTCTTTAATGAGAGGTGAGACCTTATCTGTGAGTATAGGATAGACATGAAGACTGCACTTCGGAATGGTGATGACTTAGTAAAGAAGCAGTAGTGAGTTCTCAGTTAAGATCTGTGACCTCACTAGCCTAGGATGTTTAACTAGGTTTCCAGTACCAGCTATATTTTTCCTATTAAACAGGCCTTAAGTTCAATTATAGAGTTGTTGCTTACTTCTAAGACATGAGTGCTACTATTACACCAATAATGTTAAAGTGATACAGTGGTCACCATTGTGTTTGTAGGTGTTATAGTTATCTGTGTAGAAATATTTCCTGCTTCCCTTCCTTGGCAACTGCACAGCACATGCTATGAAAGTCAGTCCTCAGTGGGAGGCTTTCGGGTCAGATTGGGACCTCAAAGTCCAATGTTCACAATACATGCTATCTTCAGCAATAGGGGCTATCCTTCAACCTCGGAGAGAGGGAGGCAACCAAGGGCAAGAATAGTAGCCTATATTGTTTTGAGAGTCCCTTGGATTCCACTGATTAACAACTTGAAAGGGGGAGTTTCTCACACTTGTTAATTTCTTTAGATAGTCTATGGCCCTTGAAAGGGAATATTGAAAGTCCTAGTGGGATAATTTCACTTGAACTATGTATGTATATGCCTTGAATTTAGTGTATTATATGTGATTTAAATAAATAAATAATGATATGATTCCTTATGTCATTTTGATATCTTCTTAATAGTACAGTGTTTAATTATTATTTTATACATTGTTCCATTTTAAGTTTTAGGAAACATATTGCCTCATTTTCTAGAGAGTTGCTGGTGGTTATTAGCTTTTGGAGAAGGGGAAGACCAAGTCTTCAATGGTCTAACCATTGGTGAGTTACCTATATTCGATATCAACTGCTGTGTCTATTGCACACAGGTCTGGTTAAACACAATGAGTCATAAAATAAAACAAAAAGGCATGATAATACGTGCGTGTGTGTGTGTGTGTGTGTGTGTGTGTGTGTGTGTGTGTGTGTGTGTATGTATGTATTTTGTGTCACTTGTTGAGTTGGGGTGCGGTTGGGATGATGAAAATAGGGGGGTAGAACAGTGAACATGATATTTTTAAAGAATGCATTTAACACACACACACACACACACACACAGAGAGAGAGAGAGAGAGAGAGAGAGAGAGAGAGAGAGAATATTCAGGGCAGGTGTGAGTCTGTTTTCTATCTCCAGCCCCCAGTTGGAGAATACAGTTATTTACCACAAGGTCTCAAAGGAAACAGAAACTCAGCAAATAAGCTACAAATGTTTTCAGAATACATATTTGAATTAATGAGGTTGATGTATTAGTATTCAGAAATCTTTCTTGCTCAGGGGGAAGTAACGTTTTTAATAAAAATAATGAAAATGAAACTAGCGTTCCACGGTCTCATTCGTCATTATTTTACCAATAGCTGGGAAATCCTGGGAAGAAGCTATTTAACCTTTATGAGCCTCACTTTCTGTATTATTTAATTTGGTGAGATTCCTTACATTTTCTTAAGGTCTAGTTATTTAAAGTTAAGACTGCGTTCTTATTTATCAAGATATATTTTATGCAGAATTATCCTTCCAAGAAAATCAGAACCTATTTTGTGGCTGTGCATAGGTATCAGCCAATCTATTGCTAAAATTTCCTATGGAAAACTAAAGATATTTGCATTGAATACAATTTTTAATAGTATTTGTTGGTGTAAACATTGTTGTGTTGTATTATGATGCCTTTCTGAAGATTTTCCTCTTCTAAATATTGATCTAGTATGACCTTAGCAAACACACATAGACACACACAAAACATACACATACACATACACACACATCACATCACATCATATCACATTTAGATGTGAGGGAGTATGTACAGGATTTTATTACTCAGAAAGATTGCTTAAGCTCAGAAGTTTCAGAGTTTTCAGAGAATTTCCTGTAGAAAAGTGAAATCCTCATCTTTGTCACAAGATGGATGGGCTGAAGATATGAAATAAACCAGACATGGAAAGACAGACGCTGAAAGAAAAGCAGTGACATGCGTGCAGAAGCTGTGACCACCAGAGGTTGGTGTAGGTAGCAGGGAGGGATAAAAGGAGGTAAGAGGTGGTCATGTAGAAGCCATTACTAAAATACCACTCCAAGTCCTGTTACTAGGTACAATTAATGAATGTTAAACAAAAAATGAAAGATTAAAAATAACCCTGACTCATATGAGCCTCATTACACTTTAAGAAAGTGTATCTATACATATATGCTATATATATTATATAATACATATTATATATAATATATAGCATATATTTTAATATATGCTAATATATAATATAAACTTTGAAAAATTAATACTTTCAAAGAGTACATTTTAAATGTTTTTATCATGTAACAATGAGAACACAAAATGATAGATTTATTAATTAGCCTGACTTTCCATGTTATAAACATGCATCAAAATACTATTTTTCAAAAACAATTAAATACATAAAAATCACTTAAGAAGAAAAGAAAATTTGTAAAATAGCTGTTGCTTCCCAGTTATTCAACAAAGCTGAAGGTCGTAATTACTGTGTTCGGGTGTTGCTCTTATACTCTGCTCATGCTTATCAACACAACTGGTAAGGCCTAGAGATACTGATAACACTCATCTATCATATCCGTTATTATTTGTGGATCTCATAGAAATCACATATCATAAGTAAGGAAATGACTTTTTAATCATTCCTTTGTGTTGATAATAAAGTCATAACCTGCTTGGCATGGAAAAGGTAAGTTGACAATACAGATCAAGGACCCATGAATTCTTGCCACCTACTTCCTCTGTGTATTCCTTCTGGCTTTGACGCCACACGAGGTCCTGCTTCTGACACTCCCAGTTGCGTTATTCTTGGATCTCTTCCAAATCTTGACTTGTCCTAAACTGTGTGCTTCATTTGTGGCATCAGTCTGGCTTCACTCCAATATTTTCCCCCATGGTTCCTTATTTGAATCTTACCCAGTTTTCAATGTCACTCCTCTGGGGTAACATAGACTATTTTGTGATGCCTGCTCCCCAAGACCATCATGCCATCTGCTTGAGTGTGCCAACATTGTCCATGTTTAAATCACATGAATTAACCTTTAAAAGTATATTTTAAAATTGGTGTAATAATTGATGAAGAGGAACATGTACTGATGAAAGCAACTTGAAATGCTATAACATGTTATAACACAGGCCTCACATCTCCAGAGGTCCATTTTATAATTGGCAAAGGACTTTAAGAGTTGTTCCTCTTATGCATTGTTTTCTGTTCCATTATTTTTATTATTATTATTATTATTATCAATAGTAGTTCTCATGTTTGGATCAATGGGGAACTTGTATCATGGTTCACACATGACAGAGTCTTCCACAGTGGTTCTCTTTTCCATTCAGAGACTAAATGGCTCTTTATAATGCTCCAGATTTGGTAGTGACTCTGTTCATTTTTACTCAAATGATTTTTGATATGCTTGATCTCATTCTTGGCCTTTTTGTGCTCAATAATAACGTTTAAGCAAATGTTTTTGTTCCATCTGGCATATTAAAAGCCACAAACCCCTCTGTTTTTCATTATTAAAAGTGAAGAGCCATTGGAAATCACCAATTGTATATATAGTTAATTGAATTGCTAGCCTGAAACAGTATTTCTAATAAACAATTCATGGCATATGATAAAGGCAAATTCATTATATGCAAACTATAATTATAAACATGGTAAATCATAAGCCGCAGTTCTTTCTACCGTTAAGTAAATAACTGTCTCTCTTATGACTGATTTGCTGAAACACTACCTGGAAAATGAATAAATATTCATTACCCTTATTAAATACAATTTTTCAAGAGTAGAAGTTTATGTATTTGAAGGTCATCTGTATTTAAAAGCACAAAGAAGAGACAACATGGATAGATATCCCATCCATGTTTTACCACAAAGGTTTAGATCTTCGCCAAATTCCTCACCCAATTGTAACCCATATGGAAAATAGAGTTTGGTATCCCTGGATTCTCTTTGCTTAAGTGTATTATAACCACAGATTATAAATTGTTCAGTTAAAATATCTGGAAAATATAAAATATGTAAATTAAAGGATTTTTTACAAGTACCCTGCTATTTCTAGCGTTACAAAACTTTTTATTTGGCACATAACATTAAGTATTCTCCAAACATTTCCAGTTTAAGAAAACCACTCCAGGGCTGGAGAGATGGCTCAGCGGTTAAGAGCACTGACTGCTCTTCCGGAGGTCCTGAGTTCAAGTCCCAGCAACCACATGGTGGCTCACAACCATCCATAATGAGATCTGATGCCCTTTTCTGGTGTGTCTGAAGACAGCTACAGTGTACTTACATAATAAATAAATAAACATTTTTTTTTAAAAAAAAAGAAAACCACTCCAATTTCTATCACAAGTCAATGGAAAGACTAAACATATATGCACTGGGTCTTATATAGTGTAACATGAAATCAAATGGCGTTATCAGGCACATAAAGAGATTTAAGTTAAAAAGAGAACATGATACATTTACAGAGAACAAACTGCTTCAGCCTCAACTTGAATCTCACAAATCCATTAATAATCTAAAGAAAGCAGTTATATATGTTTGCACCAGGAAGACCGGTATGATTCTGCATGGCCTCTGTCCTGTTAAAGTGACAGCAAATCTTAAATATGATGAAAAGTAAATTTAATTTTTTATAGCTAACAGTATATTAATACCTGTGTATTTTCACCATCTTCTGTTTTCAGTGTGCGGAGAATTAAGTGATTTTCACACAGACTGAGGGGTAAGTCTTTCTTGCCCAAGATGCAAGTGTAAGCTTATAACATGACTCTCTGGAATTTTTGTGACCTGAACTTCAGCAGCACCCCTGATTATCAGTTATTGTGACATCTATAAGTTGTGGTTTGGAGACATTTCTGCACTTCCCTGCAGATGCCAGAACATCTTGGCATATGGCCAGCTCATCAAAAAGTAATGAATTTCTGGTCTATATTACTGCCATGAATGAACCTAGTACTTCAAGTTCTGGTAGTGGGGAAGAAAATACATTTTCTGCTCTTCAATGTCTAGGAAGGTTTTATGTACCTTTACATATTCCCATAGGTAGTAGCTTTAGAAGGATTAACCTTCAGACCTTTAATTTTTGTTACCATTTGTTGTGGGCAAACATTCAAGAGCAAAAGATGCCACTGTAGAAAAAGTGCATCTGACACATGTGCATTTACACACACACACACACACACACACACGCACACACACACACCCTATAGATTACTAGCTTGTACTTATGATTTTCATTGTTTACAATAACCTTTTGCAGAAAAGTAAAAATTCAGACTCTATGAATGTGAAAACCTATTCTACAGATTCTGAAATTCATTGTAGCATTTGTAGTTTTACATCTATTCATTGAGTACATGAACTTTAAATAAGCCCAATTGACACATGGTATTGAATCATAGAACATGACAATGCATTTTTCTCCCAATGGAATAGTAGCCTGAGTGATAATGTGTCACAGGAAAGAATGGGTTATCACTGATTGGTAAGAGAGATGGCATTGGAAACATGGCAAGACTCAAGTCAATCTTGAAATAAAGATGGGCATATCAAAGCCAGAAATAAAGTCTCAGATATCTGGAAGAGTAGAGTTCTGAATATGCTCAGAGAAGGAGAGATCAAGACTTAAGCAGTGTTAAACAGCAGGGACAGGGCAGTGCATTTTGAGGATAGAGGGTGAATGAAGAAGAATGGAGATGAATCCAATGAAGTCAGTCTAACATTAGCTTTACTTCTTACATTTATTCAGTGTCCCCTCACATATCGACTGTTTTTATTTAGGTGTTTCCAATCTCTGGCTTCATGTGTAGCTTAGAGTATGCTATAGATCAAGTACATTTTAATTAGCTTAATTTAATTTAATGAATGTGTGGATAAAGAAGCAATAATAGGAGACACAATGAGCAAAGGGCGCACACGATTTACAATTATATCCTTTGCCAAATACCTTTCTTTTCACAAGGTTTTAACAGCTTGAATTCCCATCAATGGACTATGGAAATATTCCCTGGACATGGCCTTTATAATACCAAGTATTTATTTTTAAACTTGGGGAATCTGATAAATAAGAAAACAAATTCTCTCTTTAGTGTTGATATCTTTGGTGTGAGTTAGGTGAAGTTGTCTAGCTATTATTTCTTCCTTCATGGTTTGTTCCTCATTAACATACAAATACACATACTTTGTTGACACATCTTAACTTGGTTTTCTAGGAACTGTCCTGGGTCTAGAACATGAGAAGAAAACTGAATTTGATAACATGTAGCTGAAAAATCCAGAAGTGGCCTCCACACAAGACTCAAAAAGTGTGAATAGATTGCACACCTCTAATTTTCCTTGACTGCTGGATGTTGAAAGAGGTGACTTGCATTTCCAGCCCACAATATGGTGAAAGAGAGGAGGCCCATGGGTAGCGTGGTGCAGGTGCTGGGTCTTGAAATTGTTCAGAATTCACCAAATGACATCAGAGAAAATACAGCAAGAGACTTGAGGTATTTAGCACAGATAGGTTTGTTTGTTTGTTTTAAACAAGCAAAAAGTGAATCTTGGGACTTAAGAAATAGCTTGGTGCTTAGGAGCACTTGCTGCTCTTGCAGAAGACTGCATTTAGTTCATTAATGCCCAAACTCACAACTACTTGTAACTCCAGTTCAAGGGGTTTCCAATGCCCTGTTTGTCTTTTCCAGGCACACAGTTTACATATAGACAGGGCACAAAGAAAGCATACATAAATAAAAATAAAATAAGTGAAGCCATTGCTTATTGGTTTATTCAATTTTCATATTTTTTCTTGCAAACTGATTTTATAATTAGTGCTCAAACATTTATTTATTCACAAATCTAGATGCAACATTTCAAAAGAATGCATTTATTTTCCCTTGTTTTGTTTAATAATTTTCTGTTTAACATCTCCCTTTTTCCAGAGAATCATCAGATATTCATATACATTTAAATCAGTTTTCGAAGATGGAATTTTACAATTTCTTTAGAAGTTTACTGGCTAAGATTACTTTTTATTGTCAAATTAGATAACAAATAACTATTAAAACATTTTAAAGTATATCTATCTTATATTATTGAGACAGTGCTTAACTTAGAAATTTTAATCTGTATTCCAGGAGGCAGTGACACACACCTTTAATTCCAGCACTCAACAGAGGCAGGTAGATCTCTTTGAATTTGAGGCCAACCTGGTTTACAGAGTGAATTTCAGGACAGCCAGGGCTACACAGAGAAACCCTGTCTCAAAATATCAAAAGCAAAACAAAAACAAAAAAAACCCTCAAACTATTAGTACTGTGTTTATATATCTTTCTCATATTTTCTCAATTGTTTGTTAGCATTACTTAAGTATTGCTAATGCCTAAAGATCTAAGTAAAACCTAGGATAATTTTGCAACAGAAAGTCTCACTGAGGTGCTGTGTAATGTTGCTCTTTGTAGTACACACAGACCTTTAGTATAAATGCTCTCTCCAGGGGCTTAGTGGGAGGAGGTGATGTCTTGTGAGAATCTTGAGGAAGGAAGGTGGAAGATAGTGGTGTTTCTCTTGGATGCTGGTCTTTGGGCATACCAAAAGGGGATATGAAAGCATAAATGGGAGCAGTGGCATCCATGTCTGGCTACAAGAAGAGAGCTTTTCATTCTTAGTGACCAGAGGCTACAGAGTATCTGGAGGTCTCACCAAACCCCATGTTTGTCTGAAACTTTATAGTGATCACATGTACAAATTAACACCTTAGAGGTCTCTGACTTTGAGAGAGAAAATATTTATTTTGGATACCAATGTTAATAAAATGAGACTGAAAACATAGTGACATAGAAAGTATATTGCCTTCAAGTGACCTCAACAAGTGTGGAATTTAAGTCCAAGAGTAAGACAGTAAGTCCAAGTAGCAAGAAGTAAGACAGCATCAAGGACATATAGATAAAGTTAAAGTGAACAGAAGGATGTTTTCACACTCTCATTGCACAAATAGTGTTTACTGAGAATTGCCTTTATCATGTCTTTATATGAATAGACACTCGAAAATAGTTTACAAAGCTCTCCTGCAAGGGCAGTTTGCTGGCTAGACATAACAAGATAATGGGCTTCAGGCTGTCATTTGAGGGAGACTTTAAAGTTTTCTGCCTGTTCTGACAGCAGCTGTCTTCTTTCTCCTTCCCTGCTCAGAATGTTCATGCTTTTTTACCCGTAGGCAAGAAAAGGGAGGAGATTAATCACAACCAAGTCAGCTGCACCATAATCAAATCAAAATTAAAGCTGGTTAATTGATAATTAGTAAAATCTAATATAAATCCTTCAAAACAAGGGATACTCATGAAGATTCTATCCCATGTGACAGCTATTTGTTGGGCACTGAAATGCAAGCAAGAGTGAAGGCTCAGAGATTACTGAGAAAAATGGTCCTCTCATCACGGGCCATCACAAGTAAAGTAAACCTTGAATTTCCGTGTTCGCCATCCCCTAGCAACTCCTTAGCAACCTTCAAATTATCAAGCTTCTACTGAGGGCATACACAGGGCAAAATTTTAAGAAAAGCCCTTTTTATTATTCTGTTGAAGCTTTAAATTTTACATTTTAACTTGTTTTACAAGAAAAGATAATATTCCATATAAAGTTTTAAATGGTTCATTATTGAATATCCCTTCCCACCTCAACCTCTAGCATGATACTGTGAGAACTATGTTCCTGTTGATTTTATTTCATTAAACTCTAAGTCTGGGGGAATTGGGAAGAACTATTAGCTTTCTTCCTTGAGGTTTCTGGTATTTCTGTTTTTCTTCCAAGGGAATATTTATTTAATCTATAATTACTCCATCCACCTGCTTCAATATGTGGAGATTTGGATAACCCCCTATTCTTTATTTAAGGAAATTCAGTATTTATGAAGGTGAAACATGAACAGCAATAATATCAAATCATACTTCTGTGATATTCTCTCCCTGTTTACTTTCAGGAATTAAGAACTAACCAGCTAAACAAAAAAAATATACAGAAGCTTGTCATTATTTTCTATATCACAAATGTCAGATGTAGCCATCTGTGAAAGACTATTGTTGATTTTGAACTTGACAGTACCTGGAGTAACCTAAGACATGGACATCTGGAAATCCCTGTGAGGGATTGTTTGATGGCATTACATGAGGTGGGAAGAAGGATCATCCACTGTGGGTGGCACCATTCCCTTGGCTAGGATCCTGAGCTGTGTAAATGTATAAATGGAGCTGAGCAACACCATCTCTGCTTATCGACTGTGGATAGGATGTGAACACTGCCTTCTAGTTTCCACTTGCTTACTTCCCTGCCAGAATGGATTGTAGCTTAAAACTTTGAACCATAATAAAACCCATTATTTTTTTTTTCAATTGCTTTCTTCAGGGGAATTTTTTTTTAATCACAGTATCAGGAAGAAAAAAAAATTAAGACTCCACTGTAGACTTGATAGCCTGCAGCTCCTCTAAAATTGCTCCTGCTCAACAGCACATTTGTGTTCTTTATCCTTTACATTTATTTGTTGAATTCTTAATAATGATGTGAAATTAGGAGATGAGACCATTGAGCCACTGCACAAATGAAATTATTGATTTATCTAAGGGATCCAGGAGAGATATTTGACCCTTGTCATCAGTATAAGAATGAAGCAAGAATTTGAAAAGGACTCTTAGCAAACCCAAACATGATGATCCCCAACAAATAAACCTGTGTCATTTATAAGTCACATACTCTATGGTAAATTGATATATATCCCTGAACTGATTAGGACAACCCATGCTCACGTGACTCTCTGTAAAATTAAAGACACACTGGATAGTGCTTGGCATGAAACTCCCATTGAATATTGTATTTTGCTTAGACAACAATATGAGATCATTGAAGCAGTTTAAAAGTGGTGCTTATGTGCAACTCTTGGTGGATTTATAGACTCCTGTCTACAGGAATTTATTATCCATTTTCTTTCTCTGATAGTGACTCCTTATGATCTTTTCTTCCACTTTCCTGTCTAGAGATATGGTGTGATGACATGGGTGTACCCTTAGTGTCTCTATCATCAACCTTGCATTTCTTTTCATCCAACAACAGTACTTCAGCTCTCAAATCAACACACCACTCACCTGGGTCTATAGGATTTTTCTGAATAAAAACTCAACTGAGCAGAGTGGTGACTCTCAAAATACAAAACTCTAATTGTTTTCTTAGTACTACTGGTCAACACTGGCTTCAAATTATTGGCTCATCACTGAATGACCATTGAGAGTTATCAATGCCCACAATGTTATTCCACCGCTACCAAGTATACTAAAAACCTTGGAATCATAATTGGCAAGAATATGAAGACTTTGTAGAAGGTAATAGTCTTATGAGTAGACCCTCCAAACAGGTCTTCTTCACTCATCTCCACTTTATTTCTGAACTTCCGTTCTATTTAAAACTAGAACCTTTACTTTACCCATCTACCAGTGTCCATGCCTTTTACTGAAACTCTTACATCCATGAAGATCTCACCATACCTGTAACTGCTCCCTTCAGATTGGATTTCTGGTCACATTCAATAAAACAAAATTAAAACAAACTGAAGCAAGAAAGCAAAGAAACAAAAAATCTCTTTTAAGTAGATAGAAGTTTGGATGTCATTTATTACTTTTAGTGGAAAATTGAAAGTGTTTTGCCTACATATGGCAGAGGTTTCACCCTTTGAACCACTTATCTTTCTTCATTTACTTTATTTTTATGTTTAGTTATACCCAAACCTATGCACAGGTTTACCACACACCTTTTTTTGAATCACTGTCACCTATCTTCTAATGGATACTCAAATTCAACATCCATACTTCTTATGATAGCTATTCTTGGATGCCAACTTGATGACATCTAGAATTAACCAAAACCCAAAATGACTGGGCAGGTGTATGAGGGATATTTTCTTAATTCAATCATTTGAAATGGGAAGACCTACTTCTAATAATTTTGAGGTGGGAAGATTCATCTTTAATCTAGACTACATATTCTGCTGGTAGAATGTGTAAAGGACATGGGAGAAGGGAGATTCTCTCTCTCTCTCTCTCTCTCTCTCTCTCTCTCTCTCTCTCTCTCTCTCTCTCTCTCTCTCTCCTCCTGCTTGCTCTCTCATTGCTCACAAGTCTATTCCTTCACTGGTATTAGAGCCTACTTCTTTGGGACTGTGGAGTATACTGAAGATCAGCTGAGACATCCAGCACTATGGACTGAACAACTAACTGGATTTTTGGAACTTTTATCTGGAGGCAGCCATTGTTGGGCTAACTGGAATAGCTATTCTAATAAATTCCCTGTGTGTGTGTGTGTGTGTGTGTGTGTGTGTGTGTGTTTCTATAAGTTCTGTTCATCTAAGAACCCTGACTAATAACGTTTTTATAATATGCATCTCTCTGTGAAATACAGTTCTTTGAAACTCCTCCCCTCTGGAAATTTTGAACTCCTATGAAGATTATAATGTGCTACTTACACATTTTCTTTTATTTTCTTTTCTTAGACCCCATATTCTATTCATTTGTTATTTTTATAGAGGTTATACCAGAAACCATCTCTGTTTATAATGTGCATAATGCACTTCTTAGCATTTTTGTTCGCTTACATGGTTTTAGTTCTCAAACTTCAACTGAAATCATATTTTTCCTCCCATAATGTCTTTTCCTTCCCATATATCCTGCTTCTTTAAAAGGAATAGTTGACTAGCCATCCAAATAAGAAGCTTGAATGTTTCCCTCAAGTCCCTTTCCCATTAATGATTCAATTTTCAATTCATTGCCACATCTAAAATATGCCCAGAATCGATATACTTTCTCTTGTCATTCAATCTGACATAATTTTCAAATGATTGTACTGCATCCTCATTTCTCTCTCTGCTCATCCTACACATCCTACCACCACAGGGATGTTGGTACTCTAGTTGCCCCTGCATGACATTCACAGCAATCCCAATCTTTAATCTTGTCAATAAGACTACTTAACTGGTTCCTCTTCTCTCTTCTTCTTCTCCTGGTGATCTCAAATGTATTGTAGGTCCTAATTCCATATAGCAGTCATGGATAATCTTATATCTTCCCATTTGAATAGACCTTTCCTCCTGTCTTCCTTATCTTATACTTTATTTATGTAGCTATTCCTTTCACACCAATATTAAAGCCTGTTCCCAAAACTTTCATAGGACATATGTGACATGGCTTGGCAGAGTTTTCACTCAGTATATATTGTTCATATTTGACATCAGACTATTGAAATGTGATGAGTGTTACTACTAAATTCTCTTTCCAGTGACAGGAAAAATGGTGTGTGAGCATTGCACAGCTAATTTTAATAAATGAGTAGATGAATTCATTTGGATGAATGAAAACATTCTTGTAGTTTCTGATGCATCAGGAAGGGCAGAGGCAGAGATGAACTTTTTCCTTAAATTTGAAATAAATGCAGATGAAATTCAAAATCATGGGGCTTGAAGAAGAGAGAAAAAGAAAGTCTAATTCTGTCATGCTGTCTAATGCCAGGCTTAGACTTCGTCCTTTGGGTTCCAAAGATGTGATAGTGTTACTTCCATTTATTGCAATAAAACCTAGACAACGAACAGATGCTGTTTCTTTCCTCAACCTGCAGAGGGTGGAGTAGAACAAGTGTACTGGTTGGCAAGGTCACATGATTTAGAAACTGTTGCTTTCATTCTAAGCTACCTTTACCTTTCAGAGACCAAGTGGTATCTTGGGAGTTTCTGCTTGTGATCCTGCTGTTAGCTTTACCATTACTCACTGTGTCCGTGTCAGTATTGCTGCTCCGTATTAAATCTGGGGGGAAATCGATGGGCTTTCCCTGAAAAGGCTAAAGACCCATGGACTAATGGCTTTGTAAGGGCCTTCTAAAGTCATGGATGAGTGGAACACACATAGGTCTAATTTAAAACTCTCTGCCTTAGCTACACAGGACAGTAGAAATGTGAAGATGCTCTAAGATTTCTTTTAGTCTATTGACTAATTTATTTACCACCCATCTATTGACTGCCATTGCTTGTGGATGACTCAACCAGCCTCTTAGGGCACTGTGTGCTTTTAATGTCATTTCCAGTCTTAAGTAGCCCATATTCAAAAGATTCTAATTTCTTTTCATTTGTGTTTTTCCCTAAGCATTTTTTGTTCATTTTGCTTCTTTTTAGAATAGCGCCATCTCATCCTCCTAACTGGAGGTGGATGTAGCTTTCCAAAATGATTTCATACCAAAAAAAGAGAGTCACCCAAAGGAAAAAAAATGAGCAAAAGATTACTTGTCAGTGATTTTTAATGAGTGAAGGTAGCTCTTCACTGAAAGAGTAGTATCATGCAACTCTGTGTGGTTTGAATCCTGCTTTCCTCCTGTTAAATGCTGGGGACAGGTTATAGCTATTATTTTAGTCAAGTGTACACAATCCAAAGTTATTTTTTGAGGGATGATGTATTCTCTATTCAAGAACCACTAAATGAAATGTGTATCATGTGTGGCTTTATCATAGATGTTTGTTGTGTTAGGACATTTTGTTTAATGTCACTGAAGAACATGGGGATTATAGACATTCAAAGATGCAAGTACTTGTAATAGCATATGCAAATATCTGTGATATCACACAGTAAGAATTTTATAATTGACAGTTAATACTTTGATATGAACATTTCCTACTTGTTCTCCAAGAACAATTTGTTGGAAAAAAATACTCATGCAGTTTTATATACTCATGAAAGAAAATAAATTAATACTAGAGGGTATGAACTTTTCATATCGGCTGAACTCCTACATCTTAAATAAATATCCACACAATGTATTGTTTTAATCCTCTCCCACAGTAGTTTCTTTTGAGATTTTCTGTTAGGAAATGTCTACTTTAAATTCATGTTTAGCTAGAGGATAAATCAAAACTCTTACAAAATTCTGGGTCAAGTCTTTGTCACTTGCATATATATGTGTATGTTTGGTTTATTTCAGGGATTTTTGAATACTATTCTTTAATTTCTGGTTATTCCTAATGTTTCCCTTGCTAGTTTTTCCAACATCACTTAATTCCTATATTCAGGTGCTCTATTGCATTATCTGAGGAACAGTATTTCACAGGCTTCCAAACATGCTTTCTAATGTGTTTATTTATAACTTTGACTTCTACTTCTACTTGTAATACATTCTAGTTCTTAATATCTAATACATTATTTTGCATTCTGTGCTTACTGATATTAACTTTTGGCTAAATTCTGCCACCAGAATGTAAGATATTTATGTGAGAGTTTGCAAAATCAGAATGTCTGCTTCAGTGACAAGTTCATTGTGCTGAATAATTTTCATTGTTAACTAGACTTGATTTAAAATAACCTAAGGAGTTGAGCCTCTCTTCATGTCTGTGAGGATGTTTCTATAAAGAATAAGATGAGGAGGGAAGACTCACCCAGAATATGCTTGCAAGGGGAGTGGGGTAATCACAGCGTCTGAGGTATAGAACTGAATAAAAATTAAGTATGAAAGATGTGATGAATGCTCATACGCTTGCTATCTGCTTCCCAGTCTTCCCAGACATGATGAACCCCAGATCTATGTTACTTGTACTGCCCTGCCCTCTCTGGCTTTAGTGATGTACTATGCATTATAACTGTTAGCCAAAACACACCCTCCCCTTTTCCATTCAACTAATGTGGTCATGTAGATTCACATTATAAATGTAATATAAAACAAAAATTACACAGAGATATCATAGTCATTATTAATTAGATCTTTTATGATGCAGAATGGTAACTGTCACCTGCAATTTCTTTCTAGAGTTACATCTTGATTGCCCAGTAGCCTGATAGCAAAAACGCAGCCACCAGCCTAGGTGGGCTGAGAACAATGTCTGCCTAAAGTACTGTAAGTATCTGAACTAAGGGAGTAAATTGGATGCTTGTGAATTGCTGAACCCTGAAAACTCTCAATAAAACACCACCTGGACAGATACACTTATAGTGAAAGAGAACAGGACTTAGACAGGCAGTAGTGTTCTAGATCATTCCAGAAGCAAACCTTAAGACTCATATTTGAGTACAGATCATCTGGCAGGGGTAGCAGGGCATTGAGAAACATCAGTAAGGGCTGAATTGAGAGAAAAAAAAAGTGAGGAAAACCAATACATGTTATTAAATCAGCTTCTACATGGGCATTTGGAGCATAAGCTTTGAATGGACTCAGAGGAGCACTGCAAACAACACCACAGAGTCATCTTAAGCAAGGGTCCCAGGGATGCAGCTTTATTTAATACCAGTTCTTCGGCACTGGTTAAATCTGATTTTAGGTACATTACATCTTTGGTACTGTTGCATTGACTTATAGACCAGCCAATATGTTCCTTTTGTTAGAAAACAAATCCCCTCAGGTTTAAAGACCACAAAGAGTGTAGGTACCAGTTTTCTTGCAAGAACATATGAGCATCTGAAGTTACGAGTGAGTGATGAGCATTCATTCCCACAAAGACCATGATTAGCAATCAGGTAAGAGAAAGTTCTCCTTATTTATCTAGCCCATTCCTTTGTTTTGTCCAACTGATTAAACATGATACCAACAAATATAATTATTCTCCTAAGTAGTCAAAAGCAACATGGAAAACCAAAATAAATAATAATCCGTGTATTTGGTAACATCTAGGATAGAATTCTCATAGATTTGTACACCTGCAACAGGAAATGAAACATGTTCATTATTCCAATGGGTTAACCAAGAACAATTTAGCCAACTCATAGGGTTTAATGTGTTCATATGAACACCATCTCTCAGGATCCAATGGCTGACATCATTCAACCTACATTTACTTCTTCCTTCTGTTTTTCTATGTTAGAGTACAAGAGCCTTATTTTTCAATGGGTTTTGGAAGGAAACAGGAGTATCACAAAATCAATAAAATCAATCTCATGATTAATCAGGGATCATTGATTAACTGCAGTGAAAACTGGAACACATCGTCTAAGCCAGACTTACAAAACCATGAAGATAAAGGAGCCACCTATGATCTGAATATTTCCTAAATGATGTGTATAAACTCTTTTGACTCTCTGGATTAAAGTGTCATGGAATTTGCTTTGGTGCTATGAATTCTCATTGGGAAAAAAACACCATTTATTTTTTGTACTTGTAAGTAACTTACTCTTGTTAATATAGCATTTATATTAAGGTAGCAATTACACAGACTAATTTACCTTCTTATGATAATTTATAAAGTACAATTTTCATCTAACCAAATAATTTAACTTGTGATACAAGAACACACGTTGCACATTACTTTTGTAATCTGTGTTAAACACATTCTCTGAATGTTGGAAGAGTCATTAGAATCTGATTGATACCTCTAATTGCACCATTTGTCAGGGAAAGAGGAATGCTACCGTGGGATTGCAAACACACCTGAATGCATCATTTGTATTGGCTTCTCCTTCTCTCAGGATTGAGTAGCATAGAGGAGAACATGGCAGGACCCAACTTCTTGGCTCTTTTTATTCCTTGCCTCTGCTTCTGTTTCTAATCCGATAAGATCATTTTTTTTTTGCAGTTTCATGGCTTCAAAATCTCATTATATTTGGCTATATTAACTATGCTGTTTGAAGTTACTTTCCGATCAAACTCTATTTGGAAAATTATCCACAAAACCCAAATTCAAAGATGATTTCTGATCAGCCTAGTGCTGTTCACGAATTCTTTTCTTGGAGTCCTTAAATACTCAAGTGATTATTCTTATTTTTAAAGTAGCCAAGCTTCATGTCTATTCCACCAACTCATGAGCTGTTTGATAGGACAAACTCATGTCTGTATCTTACCATTTTCTGACAGCAAGTACACTATTTCAATTATAACCCAATCCTCGGTAGGTAGTCCCAGCTTTGCAAGTGATATAAAGAAATAAAATGAGGGATCAGAGTCTTCTTGAGGCCAATATAAAAGATATGACGAGTGGCTTATTAAATCTTTAATCCATAGATGACACTGCATTAGGGGCTTAACACATAGTGCAAAATAACTTTTGAAATATTCATCCTGAGAATGACATTTTAGAAATTGTGGGGACTAGAGCAGTAGATAGTGGAGCAGAAGAAGGTGGAAGAACTTTGCACAGAGGCTACAAGCCATATCCCCAATAATCTCACGGAGGAGAGCTGCTGGGCTGGTGTTGACATGCTGCTGAGCCCATCTGCTTTGGAAGTGAGAGCTCTGCACTTTGGGATGCTGATGTCTATTATCCTACTTGCGATCCAACAAAGATTTGTAAAGACCTATACACTTACTTTCCAGCAGAGATGGTTGTCAACTTTGATTGGCATTTTGTGTTTTTTAATGTTAATTTTGATTAAGCAGTGCACACTTTGAAAGCTTTTGTTGTGAGCTCATAACTGACAGAGAAGTCTCTGACATCCAGGACAAACAACAAAGTTAAGAAAGTCTTTAGTACATATAGTTGAAGAGGATTATACAGTGACAAAGATGACATCCTTTGCATGGGACTTTTCTTTAAACTGCTTTAACAATTCTATGTGGTAGGAGTCAGAAAATTTCTTCTTATCATATATATGTAAACTGAGTCTGAATAACTTAAATAACTTGTTCAAGTTTTAAGATGATAAAAAGTAATGCTGTTTTTCCCCTTTTGAAGGGGGGGGGGAAGAGAAGAGTATAAGGGTTAGAAGTATTTAAGTGTGTTGTTTGTGATGCTTATAATTCATGTTCAATAAGCAATG
This sequence comes from Tokudaia tokunoshimensis, assembly GCA_036184795.1. Lineage (NCBI taxonomy): Eukaryota > Metazoa > Chordata > Mammalia > Rodentia > Muridae > Tokudaia > Tokudaia tokunoshimensis. Next base: position 83,387,816 of record BTHU01000016.1, read on the forward strand.
CCAGGTTGACTTATGGCTGTCTGTTCCACACTGAACACACATAGAAAACTGTAGTGTACAACCAACCTCCATCTGTCTTCTTTTCCATTCCTCTTCCCTCAAGTATCCCTCCCTCTTCTTTCCTCCCACTGTCTAGGGTCACAGTTCAGTGAAGCCAAGGAGAACAATGTATTTAGAGCAACACTAATGATATTGGCCACTAACTGGGAAGCTGATATTCTGGGCTATTCTCCCAGCTCTAACAACATGTGATTTTAAACTTGATTGAGTTCCTGTTTATCCAACCATAAAATATAGGTGATATAATGCTACCTTGTAGGGGCTGGGAGAGAATACTACTAGGCACCATCTATGATGACTCAGAGATGAAAGACAATCAGCAGCAACTTTATTATCTTGAAATGTTTTTAAACTTATCTTGCCCCTTTCTTCATATAACACTGGCACTGTCCTATAGGTGAAGGAGATTGTTCCGTCCCAAAATACTTCAAGAAGCTTATCATTTTTTCAGAATATGGTGAAAGACATATATTTTATTCAATTGTAGAAGGGCATACATATATATTAAAGATGGGGTATCGTCATGTAGCCCTTGCTAAGCCTTGAGCTCACTATATAGATCAAAGTAGCTTTTAACTTATGGAGGTCTGTGTTCTTTTACTTTCCAAGTCCTGGTATTAAAGGTAAAACCCACCATGCCCAATAAATACATATATTTTTAAAAATTAATTTTATTTAATAGTTTTCTATGTTTATATAGTTATTTTAACATCTAATTCTGATCTTCTAGCCCCCCTCCCTCCCTGGCTGGAACCCCCATTCTCTTCAGATTCTCCTCTTACTTTGACATTTGTGTGTGGTCCAAAAAGTTTATTATGTATCTATTTTTAATTCCATTGTCTATTTTATATATGTTTAAGAGTCTTAATTTCCTTCAAGAAAACAGGGCTATATTTTCAAGCATTATAGTCACAGAAGACATAAATTCTACATTCTTATCCTAATCAGCAATCCTATTGATTCTTAAGAAATCCTGGGCTATGCTGCTTAATCTGTCAAAATCAAACCCACATATTGATCAGGTAAATTTATCTGTTTAGAGAAATTTGAGCTGTTTCTCTGATTTTAAAAAATAGACTAGAAAAACAAAATCAGCTGAGAGACAAATCTGGGCACAAAAGCCTAACACAATACGCTTCTAGGGTGAAAATGAATGGTTGGTAACTTTGCCAGTGTGCTGACTTCTGTCATTTTCATGTTCAGTGACAAGGGCCATATGCATGACTTCACCCCATTGATTCTGGAGACTACCAAAATGAGCAGATTGTCAGAGCTACACCTCCCCTGGTTTGTGACTGTGGTTCAGCAGAGTGTCAGCCATCACTAGGAAGAACGGCGCACTTATTTATTCCTGAAAATATGCTTACTGGCCAAAGTTTCCATTTCAGCTATTTTATAGCCAGGAAATTTGAACATTAGTGTGTGTAATTGTTTTCCATTCTATTTTGGTCAAAAAAGGCTTGAATTGGGAACATGTGTTTTTGAAATCTAACTTTTTGTAGAGATAAAACAAAACACACCTTTTTTCTTTTATTATTAATTAGTTAATTAATTAATTTATTTTTTACACTCCATATTTTATCCCCCCAACCCCCCTGCCCACCCTCTGACTGTTCCAAATCTCGTACCTCCTCCCTACCCCCTGTCTCCATATGGATGTCCCCACCCCGGACCCCACCTGACCTCTAAACTCCCTGGGGCCTCCAGTCTCTTGAGGATTATGTGCATGATCTCTGAATGAACACAGACCTAGCAGTCCTTTATTGTATGTATGTTGGGAGCCTCATGTCTGCACCAGTTGTATATTGCTCGTTTGGTGGTCCAGTGTTTGAGAGATCTCAGGGGTCCTGATTAAATGAGACTGCTGGTCCTCCTACAGGATTGCCCTTCTCCTCAGCTTCTTTCAACCTTCCCTAATCCAACAACAGGAGTCAGCTGCTTCTGTCCATTGGTTGGGTGCAAATATCTGCATTGGACTCTTTACTATACAGCTATTAAGAACGAGGACATCCTGAGTTTTGCAGGCAAATGGATGAACTAGAAGATATAATCCCGACTGAGGTAACTCAGACCCTAAAAGACAAACATGGTATGTTCTCACTAATAAGTGGATGTTAAAAAGTACAGAGTATCCAAGATACAGTCCACAGAACTCATAAAGGTCAACAACTGAAGTGCCCAAGTAAGGACACCTCAGTCCCACTTGGGAGGGAGAACAAAACAATCACAAGTAGGGAGGGAGGAAGGGACCTGGGAGAGAGAGTGGACAGCAGGGGAGGGAGTAGAGGGAGAGGGGGACATAATCTGGTATTGGGTGAGGGAAAAGGACAGAAGCCCTGAGGGCCGACAGAAAGAATGGAAACAGGCAACATCGGGAGATAGGAGGTTGGGGGGATCCTCCAGAATGCACCAGAGACCTGGGAGGTTAGAGACTCTTAGAATTCAAAGAAAGGGACCTTAGATGAAATATGCCAGACAGTAGGGAGAGGGGACTTATAGAGCCCACCTCCAGCAGGAAGACAGAGCATCAAATGAGGGAGGGGGGCATCCCACAGTCACAACTCTGACCCATAATTGTGCCTCTATGAAAGAGTTACAGGGATGGAAATGGAGAGGAGTCTGAGGAAAAGAAAGTTCAGTGACAGACCCAAAGTTGGATCCAGCTCAGGGGGAGGTTCCAAGGCCTGACACTATTACTGAAGCTGTGGAACACTCAAAAAGGGACTGAGCATGACCGCATTCCAGAAAACCCAACAAACAAAACACACTTTTACAAGTGTTTCCCATTGAGGCAAAAAAGCAAGAAATAAATACAATTAAAAAATTAGTCCTCAGGTTATTCATGTCTTCATATTAGCTTATCATTTTGTAAGAATGAAATCTTCTTTACAAAGGCTTGAAGCCTGGGCATTAATTTTAGGATACTCTCTTGCCACACACAGACAGCAGCATTCAGTTAATACCTGCTTTATGCTTGTTTTCACCATTACTCAATTCCAGTTCTTCTCCACACCCACAGTGCCATCATGAGCCCCGCTATTATGCATCATCTTATTTTGTTATCACGACCTACTTTTCTCCCACACTCCTTTCTAGAAAACTTTCCTCTTTTATAAAGTGTCCTAAATATGCTACAAAGGAATGACTAATGACCTCGGTGTGGAACTGAAATCTCCCCTCAATCTAGTGTCAGGAAACCTCTTGATTTGTCTTTAGTTTAGGCACACTATACTGTCATAAAATGAAATTAACCTTTGCATTTTTAATGATGTCACATGCTTGACTTGTTACTTGCTGAGCAAGTTGGGTTCTCTACAGGTTGCCAACAGATTCAGTCTCTTGGGATTTGTAAACTTCATAAATGGGGAGCAGCACACTGGCCCAGAGATCAGCAAGAGACATGCCTGTGTGAGTGTGGGAGAAAGTACTGCAATTCATTGGCCCAGTTACCAGTATAGGAGACTTACTTGCCTTTAGAAGGTCAGGGATCATAGGGCTTCAAGCAATCCTCTAATTTGAATGCTGAATGCTGGTTGTTTTAATGAATCATAAACATAATTGTATGTATTAGGTTTCTAGGAAACAAATAAAATAAAAAGTATACACAAGTCAGAGTATCTTACAAAATTACATTCACCTTACAAAAGAAATGAATATGCTTTTAATACTGCTCTATGCAGCTTATCAACTCTTTCAACATAGGGACTGCCTTACAGAACTCCAGACTTGCAGAGAAAAGCCTTACCCCAGAAGCTTCCTCCTGGGAAGAAAAGAAATAAAACCTTTCTGGTCAACGGGGCTTCTTAGATAGAATTTGGTGACATTAATTAGACTTTCTAAATGGATAAAGTACACGACAAAACCAAACAGTAATTTGCTGCAATCAAATCCAATGTTTTAGTAATTGTGACAAAACAGAAACCACAAACCACAAGACAAAGAAGTATAAATGTGTTTATTATGACTCTTAAGATGCAGTTTCTCCTGAGAACCTACCTGATATAAAGGAAAATAAACACCGAGTTTTTAAAACATGGCGAACATTGTATGAAATGATAGTAGGTCTATCCTTGTAGAGGAGTTAAAAATTGAGTTTACATTGATATATCTCCTTCCATGCTCAGGGTGAGGATGGGTTGAAATAAATTTTTCTAAGTGAGCTAATGTGACAAATATATTTAGTGGCTAGTCTTGTCTCATTTTTTTATTGCACTAATAGTCAGTAGGCTGAAAGAGAAGGCTCAACTTTTGTACTCACTGCCTCAAGTAAAACAGGAAACTCCCTTTAATTTTATTTTTATTGAATCTATTTTATTTTAACAAAGGCATTGTGTTAAACTACCTTCTTCTCTTATATTTTCATTTTCCACACAGAGGAAGTTTACATTATCCAGGAGATAATTCCATGGAACAGATCATAGAGTGTGCAGCCTTTGACTACATTATCTCAGTGTCTTCTAGAAGAGTGTCGTGGACTGCTGATTGTTTCCTTTTCCCCATCTGGTCTCTGTGTCACTCACAGCAGTACCTCCCATCTTCCATGATCTTCCAGGATGATGTATTTATTGCCTTCCTAGGAAGAGTAAAATGTCATCAAGTGTGAGCCCATGTGCTACAATATCTGAGAGTAAGAGAACAGTAGAAGAAAGCTGTGATATCTTCTGGCTTTCTCTTATAAACAGAGAAATCTGTATACAATGTTTTGGCCTATTATTAAAGGGATAATTATATCTTACACCAAAAAGTCAAGTCTTCCCTTGCTTACTTGTGTATGATCCATCCACACCTCTAGTGCTTTATTTAATTTCATATAATTAAGGTGGAAACATACATTTATCTTTAAGTTATAAAAAAAGGTTAAAACACAGGCATAGTGAATTAAAACATTTTTCACATTTTTGTTAATATTAAGCATGTTATTCAATGACTAGTTTTGCATTCCTCAAAGGTTTAAGAAAGCATTTAGGACCCAGGATAATTGTCTAGCATTTTACCAATCTCAGATCCTTCCAAAGTCTATTTGTTTCTCGTTCCTGTCTATTCTAGAGGAAACTTCTTTTTGTTCTGTTATTTTCTTTAAATAATTTATTTTTTTATTCACTTTACATTCAGATCATAGCCTCCTCCCTCTTGTCTTCTTAATCTCACCCTTACAAATCCCTTCCCCCATTGCCCCTCCCCTTCTCAGAGAAGGGGAGCCCCCTTGAGTACCACCCCACCCTGGGACATTTAGTCCAGGCAGGACTAGATATATCCTTTTCCACTGAAGCCCAACCAGGCAATCCTTATAGTGAGAGGGGAACAAACCCCAAGACAGCTCCTGCCCTAATTGTAAGGGTATTCATATGAAGACTAAGATGCACATTTGCTACAAGTGTATAAATGGTCTAGTTCCATCTCTTTCATGCTCTCTGGTTGTGGCCCAGGCTCTATAAGCCCCCATAGTCCCAGGTTAGTCAACTCTGTAGGTCTTCTTGTGGTGTCTTTGACCCCTCTAGCTTGCTCACTTCTATCCCTGATTCTTCCCCATGACTCCCTGAGCTTGGCCTGACGTTTGGCTGTGGGTCTCTACATCTGCCTTCATTCACTGCTGGATGAGGTCTCTCAGGAGACAGTTATGCTAAGTATATGTCTTCAAGCATAGCAGAGTATCATTAGTAGTGTTGGGTTTGCTCTCTTACATGGGATGGGTCTCTAATTGGGGTAGTCATTGGTTGACTGTTGCTTCAGTCTCTGCTCCATATTTCTTCCTGTACATCTTGTAGGCAAGACAATTTGGGGTTTTGTGGATGTCTGCAGGTAGAAGAATGTGAATAGATCCATTTTTTAAATCACCCTGCACAAAATTCAAGTCAAGTAATTCAAAGACCTCAACATAAAGTGAATTCACTAAATCTAATAATAGAGAAAGTGGGGAAGAGGCTTGAATGCACTGAATGAAAACACCAGTGGCTCATGCTCTAAGATCAACGATTGATAAATGGGACATCACAAAACTGAAAGCATTTGTATGGCAAAGAACACTGTCAATAGCGTGTAGGTTGCCTACATACTGGCAAGGATGTGGAGCAAGAGGAACACTCTTCGACTGCTAGTGGGAGTGCAAATTTGTACAACCACTGTGGAAATGAATTTAGTTGCTTCTCAAAAAAAAAAAAAAAACAAACCTGGAAATTGTTCTATCCCAAGACCCAGCTATACTACTCCTGGGCATATACCCAAAAGATGCCCCACTATACCACAGGAACCCTGGCTCAACCATGTTCATAGCAGCTTTATTTGTAATAGCCAGAAACTGAAAACAACATAAATGTCCCTCAACTGAAGAATGGCTAAAGAATATGTTATACATCTACATAATAGAAGATACTTTTCAAAGAGTTTCATTAGGGATGGGGACAGCAGATTATTGGTAGAGTATGATTAAGCTGTTCAAAGCCCTGGGTTCTATTTCCAGACCCAAATTACTCCTTTTTCCTCCTCATTCTCATCTTTCTCCCCCTCTTCCAATTACTAATAATTTTATCCATTATCATTTCTACTCATGATATTTTATAGTTTTAAGTTATGACCAAGCCGGGCGGTGGTGGCGCACGCCTTTAATCCCAGCACTTGGGAGGCTGAGGCAGGAGGACTTCTGAGTTCGAGGCCAGCCTGGTCTACAAAGTGAGTTCCAGGACAGCCAGGGCTACACAGAGAAACCCTGTCTCGAAAAACCAAAAAAAAAAAAAGTTATTACCAGAAGCCTTTTTACAAATTTTCTCGAGTCCCTAGTACAATGGGTCCTTGTGAAATAATTAACAATCATAGAAACTTATGGAAAGAGGAGTAATTTAATGTATAAGGATAAGGAATTAGTATCAGATTTGCCAGGATATTTGACATTCTTAATATATTTCACACTGTATATGTTAAGTATGATAAAATGTCATTCTATGTAACAAGGATCTACACTTTTAATTCTTATCTTCATCCGTAAAGTACTATAATTGATGTAAATGCCTGTAGGTTACAGGTATATAAACAGGCTGAATGATCCATTTAAATCATGTGCAAAGATGGTAGGTCAGCTGAGCAAACCATCTTTTCTGCCATCTGATGTTATCAGATATTCACAATGATGTTATTCAACAATTTCCATTATAAAGTAGTTCAAAGTCAGATCTTTTAATTAATCCACTGCACCAGTTTGAGCCAAGGCTCAGGGCACAGGATGAGTTCACATGCTGGAGTAAATTAAGCTTGGAGAAGTGCCTGAAAATGAGAGTAAAGATTGAGTATGAAACCAGTAACTCAGTCATGCCTTTGGTGTGAAAGATAAGTCACAGCATGCAGAAGCCAGGTGTTCAGGTAAGACTCTGATGTAACATTTAGACAAATGTTATATGTAAATGAAACACTGCATGTGTGTGTACATGCACGCACACATGGACACAGATACAAACACACACACACACACACACACACACAAAACCATACAGAATATTGGAAATCTCCCAAAATCATCAAAAGTTTAAGGAATAGCCTCATATGTCATGGCCAATCTTGTTTGTTGCGATGTTGACAACATACGGAATTAACAAAAACCCAAGCAGCTAACTACACCTGTGAGAAATTTTCTTGATTCAGTTGTTTCAAGAGAGAAGACCTACTTTAAGTATGGGCCACACCCTCTGGTGGCTGCTGATGTAAAGGATGTAGAAGGAACTTCTGTTTTAAGCCTGTTCGCCCTCACTCTCACTGTCAATTTTGGATGCAGTCCCTTGCTCACATAGAATCTACTTCTTCAGGATTTCAACATTTACTGAAGAAGATCAATTGAGACATCCTGTCACATGGATTGAACAACTATGCACTTCTTGACCTTTCTGTCAGGAGACAGCCATTGTTATAATAACCAGACCATATATTGTAAGCACTTTAATAAGCCCTTTTTTAATATGTATAGAAAAATTTGCTCTATCAATTTGAACATCTTAGAGAAACCTGATTAATATACTATGCATGGTTATTGATAAGTTTCTAAGCCCCAAACATTATGTTTTAAAGATACCATTTCATTGTAGAACACTTTGCCTAAATATATATGTTAATCTATTCAATACATTTGAAATCTTCGAGTACTTTGTAATAATGATAACTCATGATGTACAAAGCAAGATAAAACTGTTAGTCTGAATGATGTCTTTCATAAATATCCATTTTTTAATCTCTAGAAACTGTAAACATTATCACCTAAGGAAAGTAAGAATTTTCATATATAATATATACTTATATATACACATATATAAATATAATATATATAATATGGTAGGCCTTATCTTACAATTCCACTCTGAACAATATAAAAACAAGGCCTTGCTTAGGGAACGGAATAACACAAAGAGAAGATAATGAAAAGAGCCCCATCGAGGAAGGGTTGGGTATAAATTACAGAAGACCCTGGTTATGCTCAGAAGGAAGTCTTCTGCTTGGTTTTTGCAGTTGTCATCCTTTGTGGCTAAGGATCTAAGAGCAGGGGTTATGGTGGAAGAATGTGTGCACACTGAAACTTGAATATAGCATGTGCTGAGAAAGTAGAAACACATTTCTTATGAGAAAAAGGAAGTAATGAATAGAAGCATTCGGACACTGGCTTTAATGTGGGAGAGTTTGCAAGGCAACCTGTACCCAAGGAGTTGTGACTTCACACACTATGAGGACTTCACCTACCAAAGCATTTTTAACCTCATAAGGTAAGCACAAAGGATGCTATCACACCTTAATAAAAGATTAAAACTAAGTCATTTAGGCTGTATTGCAAAGGGAAGAGTGGGTCAAGGGAACTCACTGAGAAGTCATAATGTCAAATTTGGTAGAGATGAGAAATACTGGTGATTGTGATATTATCTGATAAATAAGAAAATAGACCTATGAAAACGCTATGTTTCTATTCCTCGTAAACAGGGAGGGTTAAGATGAGATGGGAATATGAAAAGTCAAGGTCAAAGGAGATTATAGAACACTTGAGTTATGAAAGAATCAGGCTGAGACTGATTTGGAAGTTTCATGCCTACTGGATAATTTTTGTAGTGCTTAAAGGTGCTATGTACACTACTGAAGAAGCAAGCCATCATCAATCTTACCCAGCTGTGGATTCTGCAGACTCCATTAACGACTGGCCTAATGAGCTATGCACACTGGTACAATCACAGCACAAGTGTCAATCAATTTCTGATTGTCTTAGGCCTGATTTACCAGCTATAACCTACACTTAGCATCTGATCGAGCCCAAGAACTTATGTGTGCACTTGAACTCATAAACGTTCCCATGCATGCATACATGCATGCACACATGCATGCACAATCCACCTAACAAACACATTCAAGCATATACTGGTAGCAAAATCTTGGTCTTTATTTTAGGCAATTTTGTGGAGTCATTTTGCAATTCTAACTACATAAACTATGAAATTATAAATTTCTGTTGTCTTGAACCACTGTGTCTATTGTAGTTTGTTACACTAGCAGTAGAAAATGAATACTAAATCAGAAGCAACAGACTAGATCACTATGCAAAACAAGTATATGGTAAAAATAGCAGTAGATGGATATAATAATAAGGGGATGAAATTAAAATGTGTGTAAAATACATTAAATGCATGTCAAACAAATGGGTACCATTGCAGCCAGATGGACAAAGAAATAGGAAAAGTAAAACAAATTAAACCAAAATTGGAATAACATAAGAAACTCACCTTGTCATTAAAAATAAAATAAGGTTAATATAGCAAAAGGCTTAGACTTGTTTCTATATTGATAGATGCATTTCGACATCAAAGAATAGCAGCTCAATAATTACACATGCAGAAAATATTTACTTATAATTATATGTATAATGATTAATTAGTTAGTTGCCATATGCCCTGCTTCACTCTCCAAAGTGTGTACTGTAATTTAAAAAAGGAGAATTTGTTTTTTCAAAATTAGTGAGGAAATGTAGGGTAAAGGGCTCATGAGTATCTTTGCCTAGTAATGCTTTTAACATGAAGAAATGAGCCCCACTTGTAACTAAGGAGCTATTTACAATTGAAGGCTTTTGTGAGTGAGAGTTCTTTCTTTAAAGACATATCCCCCTTCAGTTTGACTGCTGTCTACTGGAAGGCCCATGATGCAGGTAAATATAAGCTGGAGTATATGATCAACACAAATTGGACTGGATGGATTATGTTTAAAAAAAATCAAACAAACTGGAAGTTGGGAGTGGAGAAGAAAGGGTAGACTTGGGAGGTAGTAGAAGATAGAATGGGGGAGGAATTTCTCAAAGATTTAATAAAATATTTTATAAACATATCATCACATAAATATTAAAACAATGAAAACTGTCAAAACAAAATAAGGTGTAGTTTCACACAAAGGTGAATAGTTAAAATGTATACAGGAAGAGGAATAAAGGAGAGGGAACCAAGCTGGTGACAGGCCAACCCGCGAAGGGAGAAGGATGGATACAAGATATATAGGCTGGTGAACTGACAAGCAGGGACCCTGGAAAGGTGAATATGGGAAACAGAATAAAGTTGGGTGGATGAGTATGTTTGGGTGGATGAGTATGTTTGGCAAGAGGTTCTCTCAGTGGATGCAGTAGTGATAATTACTATTAACTGTCAACTTGACAGGAGCTGCAATCACCTTGGGGACAAGCATCTAAGGGATGGTCCAGATCAGATTCATTGATGTGGAAAGAACTACCTTCAATGTGAGCAGTGTCATTTTATGGTCTGGAGTGGAGGATTTGGACTGAACACTAGCATCTATCTCTTTCTGTTTCCCCAGTATGGTTACAATGGGACACAGCATTTATCTTATCTTTATGAATTCTGTTTCTGTATAGAGCTAACAATGATCCAAAATAACCCATTCCTTCCCTCAGTTACTTTTGTCAGGCATTTTTATATCAAGGATAAAAGTAGCCTTTCCTTCCTGCAAGTGAGGTGAATACCTTTAGCATAGCGCTACCTCTTTCTCATTTCATCTCTGGGCGTGATCTTTAATGAAGCATGGTAACATTAGAGACAATGGTTAGTATCAGGACAAAGTAGGACATAGAGTTCAGCATCAAGGCTCATGAAAGGTAAAGAACCAGCTTCTTACAATTGCGTGAGGTCTTTTACAGCTCTATAGAGAAGGAACTATGAATGGTCTGTGTACATAAGGTGTAGTGACACTTTTCTCCGCTGGGCTAGAACAGGTCAGAGGCAAACAGCATTCTCTGAATGACACATTACTTGGGTGTCAATTTTTCACTCAATTTCCTGGCATTTAAGTAATTTTTAACTAAAGTTAATGTCTATATAGAAAATGAGTGCTCTTGCTTTTTTTAAATTTAAGTTTTATTTGACACAATTATACTCTTTAATTATATCCTTTAATAGTGATACATAGATATGAGAATTATTTGCATAATATATTATGCAAGCCTAACACAATCATATGATCTTAAATGTTTATCACTTCCTTGTGATAAGAACATTAAAAACCTTTTGCAATGTTGAGAGAATAAGAGATCTTGAAACATTTTGTCATAAATGGGATGTTTTCATCTAGCCCCTCATCTCAGGGTTCAGCAAACTATGGGGACGTGGAGGCAGAGAGATTGTAAGAGCCAATGGGACAGATAACAGCATGAAAACAGAGCCTCTGCACAGAAAAAAGTAATATACAACACACACAGAAGCTCTTAGAGACTGTGGTAGCATGCCCAAGACCTTCACAGTTCCAGGTTAGATGGAGTCTCAGTGCTGAGGATGAAGTGAACACAAGCTCCCATCCCTAACTAAGATGTCTTCAACTGACAAACACTTGCACAAGAAAAATTAGCTTTCTCCAGTAGAGCTTCACTGGGCATACAACCCATAGTTAAGGGGCAGTCCCATGCGCAGCAGTAAATGGCCAACATGAAAATATTCAATGACTTCTTTGAGGATTATTTGTCTCTAATTGCCTTCTTTGGGCATTTTAAAAATATTACTTTTGTTTGTATATTATGGTTTCTGATTTTGTATTTTGGTGGGCTTTATGTATGCATATGTGTGTGCACATATGTGTGTATGTGTACACACATGTATGTGCATGCTTGTATGTGCATGCATGTGTATGTGTTTCTTTTGCTTTTTCTTTGTTGTCTTTTGTTTCATTCTGTATTTTTTTGTATTTTTATTTGCCTATTTGTTTTCTAAAGAGAGAGACTTGTAGAGTAGGTTGGGTAAAATATTGGAAGGACACAGGAGGAGCAAAGAGAGGGTACACCCCAATCAGAATATATTGTATAAAAATTAATTTCAATAGAAACCTAAAAATCATTTGAAATATATTTTGGACTTTAAATTGACTGTTGCTAGCAATACTCTTGAATTTTTAAATCTAATTTCAAAATTGAGACAGAGGTTATATTTGTGTGCTAATTATTTTTGAAAGTATATTGTACATTTATTTGCTTCCAAATCACCTTTTTACATATATGATATAATTTTCTAAGGATGTAGTTCGAATGATAAATGGAATTGTGTTTTATATAATAAACAGAGAAATTTTTATTTATAAAATCCATCTTTTTCATTTGATTTAGATAAGCCCTTTCATCTCATTTTTTTCTTTTTGTTATAGATACAATTCTACTTACTTTGGAGGTAGTTTTTATTCTCATTAATTATCTGTATACTTGTGTGCCTATGTGAAGTATATGCACACTAATGCAGTTGCCTGCCAAGGTCAGAAGGGAACATTAGATCTTTTGGAGCTAGAAATTTAGGTTGCGAAGCACCCACATAGTTGCTCAGAACTTAACCTAGATTCTCTAGTGCATGCTATTAATCACTGGGCTGTTTCTCTAGTCTCTCTTCAGAGTTCCCTGTGCAGATGTAGATGATTCTGAAGCTAAATCATCTGAAGGTAAAGGATTGAGAATGTGACATTAGGCTTGTGTATGCTTTGCACTATTATCTGGGAATAGGAAAAATTCCAGAAAAAGAAACTGTTAATCCTGCTCATGGATTGGCAGGATTAATATAGTAAAAATGGCTATCCTGCCAAAAGCAATATACAGATTCAATGCAATCCCCATCAAAATTCCAACTCAATTCTTCATAGAGTTAGAAAGAGCAATTATCAAATTCATCTGGAATAACAAAAAACTCAGGATAGCTAAAACTATTCTCAACAGTAAAAGAACTTCTGGGGGAATCAGTATCCCCGACCTCAAGCAGTACTACAGAGCGATAGTGTGAAAAACTGCGTGGTATTGGTACAGTGACAGGCAGGTAGATCAATGGAACAGAATTGAAGACCCAGAAATGAACCCACACACCTATGGTCACTTGATCTTTGACAAGGGAGCTACAACCACCCAGTGGAAAAAAAGATAGTAGTTCAACTGGAGGTCAGCATGCAGAAGAATGCAAATTGATCCATTCCTATCTCCTTGTACTAAGTTAAAGTCCAAGTGGATCAAGGACCTCCACATAAAACCAGAAACATTGAAACTAATAGAAAAGAAACTGGGGAAGTGCCTTGAGCACATGGGCACAGGGGAAAATTTCCTGAACAGAACACTGATAGCTTATTCTCTAAGATCAAGAATTGAAAAATGGGACCTCATAAAATTACAAAGTTTCTGTAAGGCAAAGGACACTATCAAGAGGACAAAACGGCAACCAACTAATTGGGAAAAAATCTCTACCAACCGTACATCTGACAGAGGGCTAATATCCAAGATATACAAAGAACTCAAGAAGGTAGATTCCAGAGAGCCAAATAACCCTATTAAAAAATGGAGTGTGGGAAACAAAAGAAAAGGAAGCGGGGCCTGGCGCGGGCGGACACAGGGGCACACACCAGGTAGGGCCGGCCTCGCTCTAGGGTCAAGGCAGTGTACATATGCAAAGGACACAAGCGGACACGGTTCCACGGGGGGTGGGGGGGTGGGGGGGGTTGGGAAAACAGGCAAGATGCACGCGTGCCTTGGCCTAACTGGGAGCAGGCGGCCACATGGTTCTGCGGGGGGGGGGCTTTGGGGAAACAGGCAAGATGCACGTGTGCCTCGGCCTAACCGGGAGCAGGCGGCCACACCGCCGGCAGGTCCCGGATCTCTCTGCGTGTTACCTGTGCTCAGACTGTCTGTTTAGCTGAATCCCAGAGTCTCAGATGGCGCGTCCCAGCTAGCTCTGTGTGGGCGGCCCATAGCTTTGATGTTTTATTATTAAGAAAATAGAAAGAGAAAAGAGATAGAAAGATAAAGAAAGAAGAGAAAATAGATAAGAAAAGCTATGACCACGTGGAAAGGGGAGAAGACAGAGAGATAGACTAAGAGGGCCAGGAGAGAACAGGCGGAGAGAGAACACGTGCTGAGGGGTGTTGTTTATAGTGAGTTGGGCAGTCATGTAACCAGGAGGCGGGGACAGTGTGGCTGCAGGCAGGTGACTGCCTAGGCGGAGTCAGGCTAGAACCTGGGGCGTGGCCACACGTCTCATTAAGGTCCCACAATGGGGTACAGAGCTAAATAAAGAATTTTCACCAGAGGAATATCGAATGGCTGAGAAACACCTAAAGAAATGTTCATCATCCTTAGTCATTAGGGAAATGCAAATCAAAACAACCCTGAGATTCCATCTCACACCAGTCAGAATGGCTAAGATCAAAAACTCAGGAGACAGCTGGTGCTGGCGAGGATGTGGAGAAAGAGGAACACTATTCCACTGCTGGTGGGATTGCAAGTTGGTAAAACCACTCTGGAAATCAGTTTGGCGGTTCCTCAGAAAACTCCGCATAACACTACTGGAGGATCCAGCTATACCACTACTGGGCATATACCCAGAGGACTCTCCAACATGCATTAAGGACATATGCTCCACTATGTTCATAGCAGCCTTATTCATAATAGCCAGAAGCTGGAAAGAACCCAGATGTCCCTCAACGGAGGAATGGATACAGAAAATGTGGTATATTTACACAATGGAGTACTACTAAGCTATTAAAAACAATGAATTCATGAAATTCTTAGGCAAGTGGGTGGAACTGGAGAATGTCATCCTGAGTGAGATGACCTGTTCACAAAAAATCACACATGATATGCACTCACTGATAAGCGGATATTAGCCCAGAAGTTTGGAATACCCAAGGAACAATTCATTTATCAAAGGATACCAAGAAGAAGGAAGGAGAGGCACCTGGTCCTGGAAGGGCTCAATATGGCAGTGTAGGGGAATACCAGGAAGGGGAGGCGGGAGTGGGATGGTTGGGGAGCAGGGGGAGGGAAGAGGGCATATGGGACTTTTGGGGAGGGGGGCACCAGTAAGAGGGAAATCATTTGAAATGTAAATAAAGAATATACCTAATAAAAATTTAAAAAAAAGAAACTGTTAGCTCTAATTAGAGTTATGTACATGTGTATACACACACACACACACACACACACACACACACACACATGTCTACCATGTATACATGTAAGGGTCAGAAATACTTGGACATTTCATAGTACTTTTTTTATAACTTGATATAAATGTTGATTTGGCAAACAAAGTACTGCAAATCCATATATTAAAATTTACAAATCTGTGGCTATTAGTGAGAACATGTAAGTGCATGTAATTAACGGGCATTTTAAAATTAGTGACCCTTTCAGGTATCTTGCAAAAGAAGAGCTTCATTTAAACAGCCTTTAGGGAGAGAATGAAATTTGAAAAGAGACGTTGGTGCATCTTTCTAGATACTCATGAGGCATCCTTGTTGAGAGAGGTAGAAATTGGATGCATATTAACTACAACATTTAGAAAATACATGGAGATTTTTCTCCCCAAGCCCTTGATTATAAAAGAATGATGGGTGCCACTCTGACATGCTTTTAACTACTCCAGAGGACTCATCTAGTTGGCTGAGATGCTAGAATGAAAGACCCTTATCTCGGCGATTTAATCAGGTCTGGGATGGTTATCAAATATAATATTTCAAGGATCTCTGAAGCGATAGAAAATCAGTAGTGACAAGTCATCCCCCGGGATCCATGCTGAGCAGTGATGGTGAGGATAGCGGAGGTGAATATGATAACCAGGAATTAAGCCCTACAATTTGTTGATGAATAATTTGTTGAGAAATAGGTCAGAAGACCTTTGTCACAACCGAGGCTTTTTAGTAACTTGAGGGGATGAATTAATTTAAAATAACTGAAGTCAGCCTGTCTATAAGGCTTTAAATTTTCCCACCGAATAATCTAGAATTAGTCATCCTAAACTGGGCATTAATATTATTGCTGCAAGTACTGGTAGAATATTTTTAAAAAGAACATTAGGTAATGAAAATGCAGACTTGAATCCAACAGCGAGATTTGCTAAATTATAACTAGTTTATGGTTTATAAGAAAGAAATTAGATGGTGAGCTGTAGTTATTCCTAGGAGGAGAAAAATAGGATTATCTCATTATCAAATCTCTGCTCAGGTCATCTGACCTCACTCAGCGTCAGGACATTCACAGGTCATAAAACTGTCCAAAACGAGCATTTGGAGCACAGTTTAGTTGTGCAGTGAGAGTGGCTTTATTGATGCTGCCTGTGATGGAGAGGAACTCTCTATTTTCACTTATAAAATACCCACTTGATAGTTTTCTGGCTGGAGTTTGTGTCAGTCTTAATTGTACGACATTGAGAGTGCCAGGGATGCTCCCAAATATGTGTCTCCTAAATGCATGTCAGTCAAAATTCAGAATATAGAACACACTGTTCCTCTTTAGTATAATTTCCAATTCCAAAGTGCAGCTGGTAAAACTAAGTTCATGTTGTTTGAGAGAAGTTAATATTTTTTCTGCTTAATATTATTTAGCTTTGTTTGTTTGTTTGTTTGTTTTGCTTGAGAAGTCATTTCAATCAATCATATTTTAAAGTCCAAAATGAAACTGTGATGCTCAGTGAAACAGAGGCCATATAAAACTGTTTGGTCCGATGTCTGGAGTACAGGGACCCCAATGAAGAAGTTAGTGCAAAGACTGTAGGAGCTAAAGGGGTTTGCAACCCCCCCATAGGAAGAGCAACAATATTAACCAACCAGACCACCCAAAGCTCCCGGGGACTAAACCATCAACCAAAGAGTACACATGGAGGGACTCATGGCTCCAACTGCATATGTTGGTCCCCTTGGTCCTGTAGAGGCTCGATGACCCAGAACGGAGGAAGGCTAGGGCACTAAGATAAGAGTGGATGGGCACGTGGGGGAGCACCCTCATAGAGGTAGGGGGAAATATGGGACTTATGGAGGGGAAACTGGGAAGGGGGATACAATTTGAAATGTAAATAAACAAAATAACCAATAAAAATGAAAAAATACAAAAAAATTAATCAGTTTGTATTTAACTTTTCTTTGGCCAGGTTGGTTTTAATACTCCAGGAAAGGAGTCATCTCATCATGATGTCAGTGCTACAATATACTGAAGGTTAACAAAATGAGATGTCCCTTCCATATAATCTGAGTTTTGATTAACTAAGCTGGTCTTAAATGATGAGCAAAGATGGTTAAAGACCTAGTCATGTGAAGTAGACACAGTCCAAAATATTCTCTCCTCTCAGGTTTTTCTCCTTGTATGAATATGATCTCTATCTGAGGATGAATGACTGCCAAAATGTAATGCTATAAATAACAAATAGTCTATACAACTATATTCATAATTATATATTTACTATAGGTAATTATGAAAAGAGAAACTTAACTGTTTCATAGTTGCCCTTGAAATTTTCCCTTCTTTTACCCCCATTGTATTTGACAGATGCAATTTTTAAATAGGTGCCTACCTGCACTCACACCTGTCATTTAAAACATGCTTCCTAATGTGGCTCTCTTGTCCTGTTTCCAGTGTTATGACTGATAGGCAAACCAAACTGAAGTGGTATTTAAAGTGCTCCACTGCAATCCAGAAACTGTACAGAGTTTCACGTCTAATGAACAGAGGAGAATGGAGGAAGGTTGGCTTCTCTGCACAGCCCAGCTCCCTGATCTTCAGTTTACTTCTCCATGAGGTATAATATCATTGCTCCACTTTTGATAAAATTAGGAGCCATTGGACACACTGTCAAATGCAGACTGCACTCCAGAGAGTCCTGGGAGCTGCCCAAGAGTCTCCCTCTTGATGACTTCCTAGTGTTGCTGCTGCTGTTTTATGGAGCTAGACACTCTATCAGCCTCAACTAAGAGAAAAACACCTTGATTGCCCGCACATTTTTTAACACAAATGCCAGGGTTATCATGGTAATATTTGAAAAATTCTTTCTAGCAATCTCTAAGAAGGTTTGCATTATAGGGGGTGAGAAGCAGGCCCTGCCACCGTACTCTTCCTTCTCATTTTCTCATTATGAGACAGTTTCATATTGAATCACTGAATTGTGATTAGGTTTGATTGAGTCATCATCATCATCATCATCATCATCATCATCATCTCAACATCATTATCATCAGTTTACTAAGTATTTATGAGCTGTGGACTAGATCAGGTACTTTACATTGATTTCATCTCTGCAGTAATTTCATGCTGTAAATTGAAACACTGTAAAGATTAAATTCTAGAAATGCCTATAATTCTAAGTGACACACACACACAAAAACTTTCATACCCTAAAGAGCTAACCTAAACTTATAAAATCAAGAGGCTATAGAGATAATTTTCAGGCTGTGGATATTAGGTAAATTACAGAGAGGTCAGATTAGGCTACAACATTTGTTGTTTGTCTAATTTGGTAAAATATGAAAGCCTTAGTTAGGGTCTGAATCTGTAGGGAATGAAGACCAGACCTTGACGAAGTTCATCTCTGAGAATTACATGAGAGAATTCCACAGTAATGCAACATTTTGATGAAGCGAAACTCGGCTACCAGTGTTGTAGTTAGGTTAGCACACTAAAATGCCCTCTGTCCCCCAAGCCTGTGCTTTATTCCATTTGATGCATGAAGGAAGTAAAGCTCTCTGTCATTTTTTCTCCCTCAAATTTTGATCAAAGCATTACAGCCCTGGCTCTTGGGTTTCTGTGCAGAATGTCAGCACTGCCTCTTAGGGGGCTGCTTTGACTGGACAAAGGGATCAGACATATGTTGACTCAGTAACTATATTATTGCTGTGATAAAACACTCCGAGAAAAGAAAATCAAGGGAGAAAGAGTTTGTTTGGCTCACAAACCAAAGGTGTCATACAAACACCATTGTGCATAACTTTCTTATGTATGTATGTATGTATATATGTATGAATGCATGTATGTGTGTGAATGTGTATTATGTATATATGCATGTACGTGTTTCTCATGTATGACTTTCTTATGTATGCATGCATGCATTTATTCATGTATGTATGTGAATGTATGTATGTATGTATGTGTATATGGGTGAATGTATGTGTGTGTATGTATGTATGTATGAATGCATGTATGTGTGTGAATGTGTATTATGTATATATGCATGTATGTGTTTCTCATGTATGACTTTCTTATGTATGCATGCAGTTATTCATGTATGTATGTGAATGTATGTATGTATGTATATATGGGTGAATGTATGTATGTGTGTATATGTATGTATGTATGTATGTGTTTCTTGTGTATATGCTTTCTTATGTATGACTTTCTTTCACAGCAAGGAAGTCAAGGCAGCAGGAACATGAAACATCTGCTCACCACACATCCATAATCAGGAAGCAGTGTGTGATGAAGTCCTGCTGATGGTGGCTCCCATTCCATTGCTACAATTGAAGACCCTCGCTAGCGAATGATCCCACTCCCAGCATTCTGTCTTCTTACCTCAATTTATGTGATCATTTTAATTCCCAATAGCCAGGTTTAGAGGCTTGTTTCCTACATGAGTCTATATTCTGTTGAGTTGATGGTACTAAACCATATGTACTTTCTTAAAATATTAATACTTACAGTAACAATCATCTAAATTACCCAAACTTTAAGTATATTTATGTACGACAAAAACTGAAATAGATTATCTGTGATTATCTTTTTTCTTTTTAGAAATAAATCTTGGTACTTACCTGAACCGATTAAATAAGTGTATTAAAACTACTTATTTGTTTAAACTATTACAATCTAAATACTCACATATATTATTGACAGAGTCTTTTGTTATAGATAAAAAATGTCCAGTTTCCAGTGTGGTCCTTGATGAAGTTCAGAGAAAAGACTGTAAAGTTATATTAGGATGGGAGATCATTCTGTCATTCATAACTGTACATTCACCCCACACTTTCTGAGTTTCCTATATAAAGTCAGTTCTCTGCCAAGGGCATGGAAAAGAGAGGAACAGGATGTTATGAAGGGCTTACAGCGCTGTTTTAGCCTGACAGGCAGACTTACAACAGGAGAATTAATGTACAACTTGTATAAGAAAGGCCATGCAGCAGTGCTAATGCACAAGTTGGCAGCACATCAGCATCTATATCATCCTTATATTCATGAAGCATAGAACAGAAATGACACACTGCTTATACCAGCGAATCTCAAGTGAGTGCCCTACATTGCCATTCACTATGTCCTTCCAAAGGCTTTTTCTACTGAGCCCCTCCCAGAGATTGAGAGTTTGCTTAGACAGGTCTTATGATACCGCATGATAGGTCATTCTTCTGTTCTGAAGAGCTTGGAGAAGATCTAATGCCTGACCTAAGCTTTGAACTCCAAATGGGGAACACTTTTTAGACAAAGTATTGGATTCATCCATGTTTTACACAAAGTATTGGACTGTAGAAGACAGCTTGGAGGTTAAGAGCACTTCCTGTTCTTGCAGATGACCTCAGTTCCTTACCTAGCACACAAGCTGGGTAACTTAAAACTGCCTGTAACCCTGGATGCAGGGAGATTTGATGCCTCGGATACCTCAGGAACCTGCACTCATTGGACAAATAGGCATACACAAACAGATAATTAAAAATAAAATTCTTTTTAAAAAAAATAGAACGTGTTGTAGGAAAGTCTACACCAGAAAAGGATAATTGCTTTAAGTTAGGCAATACCAAAACAGTTATGGTTATATGCACAAAAATTTTCTTCTCTGGTTCTCATCCTATACACCCTATACATAGAACATCGATTAGAGGATGTGGGTTTCTAGAAAACAAAGGTGAGGTGTGAGCGCAGGAGGGAAGATGGCTGAGAAGGCATCTTGAGATCAGAATAAAAGTGCATTGTACAGAGTCACTTAAATATACTTATACTTGACTTAACATAGCAAGAAACTATGGCAATCTGTTTCTATTCTCACCTTTGTGTATATGTTAATGTGTGCAAGTGCATGTCCATTAGAGCATGTGTGTGGGAGTCAGAGGTCAACTTTGGGTTGACCTGAAGCTACCTACCTTGTTTTGATGGGCGGCTTTCTTCATTTGTTGGTTTTTATTGTTCTTTTCATTGAGGCTCGAGGCTCTTCAATTCAACTAGGCTAGTTGTTCAGGCAGCTCCAAGGATCTTCCAATCTCCATATTCCTAGTTCTGGGATTATAAAACAGCACCATCACCCGAATTATCTTTTTCTCTGTGTATTCTAGGGCTCTAACTCAGACCCTCATGCTTGTGAGACAAACTCTTTATTGATGGAGCTATGCCCCCCACCACCTGAATTCATATATTTTAAAGCAGAATAATTAGATGATCAAATATGTAGATTTAAACAAATCGTGCTGGTCCTAGCATGGAGAATAAATAGCATTAGACACAAGGAATTGGGAAAAGCATTGGAAACCTCCAGTGAGAATACAAGAAAGATAGATATTAAGTAAGGTGATGAAAGGGACACTGTAAGGAGATTTGGTGAACTTATCTGTTTGGTAAATTGATACCATGATCAGGTGAAGAAGAGAATATCAAGGATGTAAGAGAAAAGCACGAGCTATGTATAAGAAAATTACACTGAAGAAAATAATTGAAAACTACCAAAGTCCAATAGATTTTGAATTTAAATAGTATAATTAGAGGTCATCATTTTTTTCCCAAACTTTTTCTACAAAGAATAACATTTATGGAAGCAAGGTAGACTAGAAATATAACAGGCAAAAGGTTAAAACTCAAGCTAATGCATCTAAAGAAAAATAGTAGTTAAAAATAATTGTTATATATTAATAATTATATCCATGATAAAATGAAGGAGGGGGAAGAGGGAGGTAGATTCACTTTATCCTACCATATGTAAGATTGTTAGGTCCCTACCATGGACAGTGTGTTAGTCACTGTTAAACTGCTGTGACAAAGACACTAGACAGCAAAAAAATTAAGGAAGGAAGATTTCAGCATGTAGATTAGATTTCACTCAGTCATAGCACAAAGCATGGTGGCTGGGGTAGCTTCATCTGTAATGTCAGGAGAATATCTCAGAGCTCTCATTCACAGAGAGCACAGGCTAGAACTGGAATTGAATGTACCCTTCAAATGTCCTCTCCAGATGACCTACTTTTAATAGCTAAAGCTCACTTCCAAAAAGTTCTACAATGTCCGAGAACAATGTGACTGTTTTGGATTGACCAAGAGTTCACACTTGAGCCGAAGGAGACATTTTTCATCTAAACCATAAAAATTAATCAGACAGTCTTGGAGAGGTTTGAGATCTCAACCAAATATCACAAGGAGTTAAAAGTCAAAGGGCCACTCTTTTCAAAATTCTGGTAATATTTAAGCTGTATTTTTTTCAGAAGGATAGGGAGAGGGCTGTTTGATGTTGATACATTTGGTATTCACAGCATCATCTTGGCAAGAATGTATAGGCTCATTAGGCATGAATGCCACTTCTCAAGGGTCTTTTCTTCTTTTTAGGTAAAGATGTAAGTAAGAACAAAAGAACTGTTTTTTCTCATTCTGTTTCCTAAAATGTCATTTAGTCTCCTTTCTTCTCTAAGTGGCTGTTTTACAACTTAACATTTCACTAAGGAAACTGTGTTAGTATTGACAGTTCTGCACTGATTTCTGTGTCTTGATGCTGAGGCATTCTGAGCCCCCCTTCCCTTATTAGTCATTTGCTACTTCATCATGAAAGCTCACACTGCAAAGACTCAGTTGCCCCATATCGGAAGTCTCTTTGAATGTCGTTGGGAAGACCAGTCTTGATGGTTTCTATTTAGTCAGCAGCAGCATGGATTTTGGTATAAACTATTCCAACTCAGGTAGTGTGCTTCAGATAAGAATTCATCCCTCACTTCAGTAGCTTGGATTTTAGTATAAGCTACTTCAATTTCAAGCAGTGTCCTTCAGATAAGAACTCATTTCTGACAGCAGTAAGAGCACACTAGAAACACTGACCTAACTGGAAATCTCCAAATACCCCTGTGTATCATAATTGTCTGAGGAGTAATTTCAGGAATACAGGATAAACCAACTAAAATAACTGCTAAGACATGAACGTAACCTGCCTGGAGAGACACAGTCTCTCACAGTTTAACTTGCAGTTAGAGTAGTGTTAGCCTAAAACTCAAAGGAACCTAAATATGAGACTTGAGAACAAAGTCAGGACAACAGAATGCAGAGGCATAAGATGGAGGATGGGGAAAAACTATGGCCATAATTTAGATGGTGAGATAAAACCACCCTTGTCCAGCTCTGTGCCTAAATGTTTCTGTTATGTGATACTGTAAATTGGCTGTTTTCCCTGGTTTAGCCTGTGTTGAGGACTCTATGATACACTGAGTAAAAACTGACAGTGACATACTAATCAAATAGTCGTTTGCTCTCTCAGTCTCTGGAGTCCAAGGCAGAGAGTTAAACGAGATAATTAGAGGAAATGCTACATTGAATACAAATATCAGAAAATGTGTTTAGTGTGAGATGTAAGTGACATTGATCCACTTTAACTTCCAACAAAGGACTAGAGATGGGAAAATATATAACTGCTTGGATCCTTTAGGAGAGAATTTGATAACACAAGTTCTCCCACAGTAGTTCTCAATCTTGGCTAATCATCAGACTCTCTTGGGTAGCCTTTAAAAAGAGTGGAGATCTGGGTCCTAAAGTCAGGTACTCTGTTTTAATGACTTGTGGTAGGACATGAGCATGGAACAAAACAGGCAGAAGGGGTCTACCAGATTATTCCAATTGGAAGGTATAATTTGTAAATAATAATTCAAAGAAATGGCTTGATAATAAGGCAAAGTAGATAAGAAGTACAAAATGATTACCTTTGTCCTGAAAATACTTCATCAGGTATCCAGGACATTTCATAAATCATCGAAAAGCCATTTATTTGTGTGGCCACCAGCTATGTTCCATTGAAACACGTGGAAAAAACTGTATCCAAGAGGCAGGATTAGCAAGAAAAGAGAACAGCAATCCAAAGGTCAAATTCAATATCCCACAGGAGAAATTGGCCAGCCCTGCCTGACCTTTCAAAGAAGCATTTAATGAAATACACAGGAGAGTCTGTTATGTATTGATGGAAGAATGTTTTGAAAAATCAGTTGAACTCTTTTAGCCG
Organism: Tokudaia tokunoshimensis; assembly: GCA_036184795.1. NCBI lineage: Eukaryota > Metazoa > Chordata > Mammalia > Rodentia > Muridae > Tokudaia > Tokudaia tokunoshimensis. The sequence continues at coordinate 83,412,328 of BTHU01000016.1, forward strand.
TAACTATCACACAAAAAGATCAATTAGTCAGAGCACCCATCTACACACTCATCCAATTTATAAGGTGATATATTTCAAACCTTGATCTTGGTAGCTGCTGGAGAAGTGCTCAGACGAACTCATTAGAAAGCCCTGCTATTTAGCAGGGATTGAATTCAATCGAGTTGATCCCCAGAAACTGGTTGTTGGCTCAGCCTCACCCTATTCCCTTGGGTTTTTAAATTACTTGATGCAGAAGGGCCCAATAAAAGTATATGACACAGATGGATCTAACAGATAGAAAATGAATAATTACATTTAGTTTGTGAACTCTTGGTAACGTACAGTACTGACAAGAAGAAACTCACCTGTTATTCTTTTGGAAAACGTACATCTCTAAAAAGCTACTTCACAAAAAAAAAAAAATAACAACTTGCTTTACTATACTTTCTTATTAGTTAATATGTTTATATTGTGCTGTGGTGTTAATTATGCTATAAATACAGTATCAATTATAGGAAAAGTGTTGATGCAAAAAGAATATGTATTTTTAGAATTCTGGCATCTTCTTATAGCTTGCTTAGATTAAATAATAACAATCATGATTGGAAACTAAATTATTATTCTGTAAACATGTTATGTGGGCTTACATAAGATTTTCTCTAGCAATTTATTTAAGGATGTGAAAGCATATTACTCTCTATTAAAATATTTTTAGCTAGATATATTTTCTCCAAAAGAAAACTGTGCAATATTTTCTCATGCAAAGAAGACCAAAGCGAAGGACTCCTAATGAGATTACTATAATGCTCTAATGTTTAGAAACTAATTGAATACCATCAATGGTTTGCAAAGAGTTGTCTATAGCCTTAGCTTTGAATAAAAACACTTTTTGATGACATCAAGTCTGAAAGTGTCTGGGAACCAGTTTCTTAGAAAGCCTCTCAATTGAATTATCTGTTCTCTGGGAGTGCATCATTATGGGTAACCCAACCTGTTCCTTCTCATTTCTGGTTTTCTTCCTATTATGAATCTTTCCTGGAATAATCCTCAAGATCTAGTGTTTTACTATGTAAAATATATCTATTCACTCTTCAAAATAACACTAAGATTTGCTTCTTTTATTAGGATTTATTTTAACTTTGGATTTTTCTTGCTTTGTAAACATTTTTTTGAGAATTTCATATATGAGTACTATGCTTACATTCAACCCCTCCCTCTTTTAGATCCAACTTCCTGGTATTCCAAGCTCAATTCTCTCTAGTGTCCCATCCCGCTAGTCTCTCTCAATTTCCTAACTACTTCTATAATTATTATACACACACACACACACACACACACACACACACACGTATGTAACCAATATGTAACCTGCCGAGTCCACTTAATGTTGTTTTTAGTGTACACATGTTTAAAGGACAACCTATCAGGGGATTCCTCCTATATAAGACTGGTTCTTCTCTTATCAGTTGATAAGATAAAATGATGGCTCATAGCATTTCTTGTAGGGGCTTTTAATTAGTTTAATATTAAACTAATACTGTTTAATAATCCTGTGGTGACCAGACTAGCTACTGCCACTTCCAGTGAATTCCTGCTAGACATGAAAACTCTTTGTTCTTGAGTGTAGAGATTTGTCTGTTTACCATAAGCTTTCTCTAACTTGTTAGTGATAATGGCAGCTGAGAAACTAGAGTTTTAATAACATAAACAAGGAAGGGAAGTGTGGAGACTTTCAAATCTATAAAATGTAGTGTTAATCAATCATACGAAATCTGTATTTTGTAGTCATTCAACCCTTTCTTCTGTATCCACTCACTTTTTCAATCATTCATTCACTACAATTTAATGTGAATGGGCATGGCACGTTGAACTAGAATATATTTCACAGACATAAAAATGCTGAACATTCACAGGCAATGGTGATTCAAAAATCATTTTAGGTACAAAACTTCCTGATGTCTTGAATTTTGTATTAATAATACAGTGCCAACTCATTAATTATAAATGCACAGCCATTTGGTGGTGAAAAGAAAATAAGGTGCCAAGGGTAAATAAAATGTTCACAGATGAAACAATGTCATGGATAGAAACCTTTATTTGTATGATGTCCTAGGTAACTTTAATAGCTCCACAGCTAGTGGTTTGTAGCTATTCTCAGCAATAAGTACATTCCCTTTTCATTGTTTGCCTTCCAATGGAAGGGGACTAATAATATTAGAATATATATACATACGTGCATGTGTGTGAGTGCATGCATACACACACACCAGCACCCACCTGCACATCATAACAAAAGCTCTCCCTTTAAGATTCCATTTTAGCAGGAACCCAGCACCTGAAACCCAAGCAAAACCAACAGCAACAGATTCAGTGAATGTGGTTGGTTGTTGGCCGAGAATTTGAGCTGCCTTCAATTATGTTTTGAGCCTGGACTGGATTCAATGAATGGTTGTAAACTGGCACTCTAGAAGCATGAATTAAAACTATGTCTGTGTTTCCTCATCACTGGGTGTACCAACCAGACTGTGCATGGGTCTGACATTTCCATTAGAGAAACTCTATCATCTTATTTCCAAGTTTGTGTAGGATAGATAAACATAATGTATGCAGTCTTCTACATCCATGACTTGAAGAGGTCTGACATTTTTCATGAGATCCATGCACACATCATGGCTGACATGCCCATTTTATAAAGAACTATTAAAGCTTTTCATTTGAATTATAAATAGTTGTGTTGCTGAGTTTGCATTATTGTATGTTGGTCCCAAAATTATTTCTGGAAACAGTATAGAGAAAGGTTTACCTGCTTTTTTTTTATTAATTTGGGAACATTATCATATCAATTTTATGTGGTACTTGTTTTGATATAGGAGTTTGATTTGTATCCCAGGCTGAGCTCCAACTCATGAGGCAGCCTGTGCCAGATATGACCTTGCTGTGATCTTCCTACCTCATCTTCTTGAGTCCTAGCTTTACAGATGAGAACTATCATTCCTGGAAATTTTAAAGTGTTATGTAGTAAAATACTTGTCAACTGAATTTTCATTTTATTTTTATAAGATGATTTCTCCAATGCATTGCTGGATATTGAGAAACTTTGTACATATTTATTTTTAATTGTTTTTATTGACAACAGATTCTTCTCTCATACAATACATCCTGACCAGAGTTTTCTCTGCCTCGACTTCTCCCAGCTCTGTACCACCACATCTCCTCCTCCCAGATCTAGTCTCCCTCTTATTCTTCAGCAGAAAGAGCAGGCCTGTTTAGTTTTGCACACATTTTCAATATCAACAACATGTATTGTAAAAGTGAATATTAAAAGTATAATGGATAATTTTGTGTCTTAAAAAAGTATAATTTTTACCAGCCTGGGGTAGGAGGGCTACCTCTGTCCAAAAGATTGCTTTCCTTTGCCACCCACACTTATTTGAAATTGTGTTGACAGATTTTTTTCCCTTTCTCCCTTTTCTGGTTTACTTTTGGTATTCACAACAGCCAGGGACTTGATATTGATGTATTTTACAGCACATTAAATAGTCTGTTGCCTTATAAAAAAAGTGTAATTTTGATCAAATACATGTTTGTTCATCATATTTGTGCTGATTTATTATATATTTTCTCTTTTTTCTTTAGTTGTCTTCATGTTTAGAATTGCTGAATGAGAGGAAAATAGTTTGAAAATTTGTGTGCTCAAAATGTCTACTTACATGTAATGCTACAGTGAACATAATATTTACAAACACTGAATTCTAATGTTTCATAAAAGTTGAACACATCCTTCAAATATACCTCAGTATATTTGGCTTGAATCATATTTTCTTGATACTTAATTGATACTTTAGAATATTATTTTTGTACAATTAAATGTTTTCCTTATATAAGAAAACTCATATTTGAATTTTGATTTACAGGGAGTTTAAGACTGAAAATACTTCTGATAAGTTGAAAATTGATGTTAGCGTTCATTGCCAAAGCAGTTTTTTATTAATTTTAAATAATTTTGTTTTACATTTACCATTGTAAGTCAAACATTTTGTTTGTATAATATATAAGCCAGATTTTACAAATGGCCATTATAGCCACCGTGTGAGACAGAGTTTTTAGCTGGCAAATAGTTTAGTGGGGGTGTTGGGTCTGTAGAGTGGATTATACCTGAATACAACTAAGGGGGTACCATGCTTTAAGATATTGAATTCTTAAGGAACTAAGCCATAAAGATATAATGCAACTTGAGCTGCCTATCTTAACTTAGCATGGAATGACTTAGCAAACTGATAGGCAGGCAGGCCCAGTAGAACTCCATCATGAAATAGAAGTAACATGCATATTATGTCTAATATAAAGAAGGCCACCAAAGACACAAATAAACTATACAAGGTAGTAGACCTAATTATAGATCATTCTTTATCATAGAAGTATACATAGTTGCATCTTTATAGCATGAAGTGGAACATTCCTGAACTAAAAATGGTGGTGAAAGGAAATGTTTCCAGAAGTTACTTCTTAAACATATGGGCCCGGTTTTTAACTCCATATAAGAGTCCTTTGACTAGTAGATGGAATTTTATTTACCAAAGATGCCTTGGCTACAGCCACTATTAAGTTCCCAAATACTAACATCAGAGTCCCTGGTATTTCTCAAATTGATCAGCCAGCAATCTGGAAATGATTTGGTCATATTGGATTGTGTCAATTATGGAATAGCCAGTGATTTGTTGTTGCTGAGATAGATATTTATAGACATATATTTGCCTTCCCTGAACTCAGTGCTTCTTGCCCAAACTAGCACATGAGGACTTGAAGGCTGCTTTATCCTATTTAACATCTGATCAAGTAACTGACTGAGTATTCAAAAAGTATTCAATAGCACAGTATTGCCTGGATGGGGATATCTTTCAAGGTTAGACACTTTGTAGTGCTGTTTCTCTCAGGTGGCAGATCTACTTGTTTAGAAATCAAGGGGGTAGAAATCAGGGTCACATGATTAGCTAGAATCCCTACCAAGCCAGTAGCAAATATGCACTTGTAGCTCCCATGATCATTTGCTCTGCTGGTCATGAAGGGTTCATTACAAAGAGAAAAATGCTCCCCCTACAAAACACAGCCATGAGTCCATTGCATAGGAAGCTATGATTGTTGGCTGAGCACTTTGGACTGCTTCTGCTTCTGAATGACCAGGCAAAGAGAGTTCTTGCATTTGTAGGTGACTGGTATTATGTACTAGGTGTAAACTGGACTATTATTTCACATTGAAGGTGAATAGAATTATGTTTAAGACTCTCAAACCTTCAGTGTATGTCTTTTTTTTTAATTTTTTTTAATTTACATTCCAAATCATTTCCCCTTTCCCGTTTCCTCCCTCCGCGAAAGTCCCATAAGCCGCCTTCCTTCCCTCTTTTCTCCATTCAACCCCCTCTCGTTTCTCTGTCCTGGCGTTCCCCTACATCCAGTCTTTCCAGGACCAGGGGTCTCTCCTTCCATCTTCTTAGAAATCTATTGATATGCGAATTGTGTCTAGGGTATTCTGAGATTCTGGGTTAGTATCCCCTTATCAGTGACTGCATACCATGTGTGTTCTTTTGTGATTGGGTTACCTCACTAAGGATGATATTTTCAAGTTCTGACCATTTGCCTAGGAATTTCGTGAATTCCGTGTATGTCTTTTTTCTCTCCCCTATGTTTTAGGACAATGGGAAATCACAAGATTTCTAAGCTTGTATATAACAAAGATAGTCCCTTAATGAATGATACTTGAGTTTATTCTATCAGATAAAGATCCATGACTATATGAAGTACATGTTCAAGGCAAATGTAAAAGAGACAGAGCAGTCGAGGAAGACTGTTATAAATACTTGATATTTCCCCATGACTGACTTAAGATGCAGACAGTCATATTTTCTCTTGAAACTCCAAAGATGAGTGCCAGCAGTCCCCTAACTGGACTGCTTTGTCTAGCCTCAGTGGGAGAGGTTGTGGAGAGGTTGTGCCTAGTCCTGCACTGACTGTGTCAGGGTGGAGTGGACCCAAGGCAGGCCTCCCTCTTCTTAGAGGAAGAAGGGGAGAGGTATGGGGACTATGTGAGGGGGGCTGAGAAGAGGGAGGACTGAGATTAGAATGTAAAGTGAATAAATAAATAAATAAATAAATAAATTGACAAAAAAGAATGTGTAGAAGTCTTTCTTGCATCTTACTTCTCTACTTTCCTTCCCTGTCTCCTAAAGATGAGATGCTTAAGAGTTTGGGTGGCAATACTGAATTTTAAAATTGCTCAAAGACAACAGAGGATTCTGGGTCACACAACTTATGACAAAATTATCTTCTTTGTAAGTCGATCAATAAAAAGAGATACACAATTTCAATTCGGTTAACTCGGGAATTAAAGGATGAATGTCTGTGTTGACTCCTAATATCAAAATTAGCACAACAAAATGGTCAACAACAAAACTCATCTCTTGTGTAGTTATGCAGTCATTATACATGTACACAGTGCAAGATTTATACAAAGCACAATTAAAGAAACTTAAAGAAGACTTACTTCATCATTGTCCTGGACTCCAAGGGGGTGTTTGAAGGAAATACAGATAATATCCTTGGTAAAATCTATGTGTTACTCTAGAGTGTAAAAGACAGATATGAAAGGAATATTATTCTTTGTAATAAAATGTGTAAAGGTTCTGTTGAGATAACTCAGAGGTCAAAGTGCTTGCCACCAAGCCTGAGTTTGGTCGTCAGGAGACAGGTGGTGGAAGGAAAAGCCAGCTTTTACAAGTTGTCTCCTGACATCCACACACTCACCATCACATATACTTACTCATCGCTCATGCACACAAAATATGAATGACTACAAATGTAATTTAAAAAATAAGCCAAATGATCTTTTTACATCCCAAAGCTTCTATTACCTTGCATCCATGACATACATATAGTGTAGTAGGAATATTTAAAATGAGGGAAAAAATACAGTAACGCCAAGCTGCACATTGATGACTACTTCAAGCTTCCACAGCATGCCAAAGATACTGATAATCAAGATTTCAGCTCTTGTGTTACTAGATCGGTGATGGCGCACACTGAGCACATCTTGCGGATTCAGCAATCGGATGTTATTAAATGCATAGCAGCTGATTTAGAATACGTAGCATGTGATTGGGGGCTTTCAAAAAGAGACCTGTAACCTGGGGTCCTGGTAGATTTCTGTGTTATCAGTCTTATATCTGCATAAATGGTCAATTAATAAAGGTTTAATGATGATAAATGGCATGTTGATAAATCAGAATACACTGCCCTACAAACTGCTAGTAACTTATTTTATTATGAGCCATTAAAATAAAACCCACTTCCTATGTTGCAATATTTTCCTGATTTTTGAGAAATGAAAATTGTGTTTGGATGTACATCATATTAACATTTCGTATAGCTAAATGCTTCATTTATTTCTCCCAAGTATGTCAGTACAAAGTAATACATGCTTATTGCTTGATGACATAATTCATAGTGGGAGAATTCATAGAAAAATAGCTAGCTGTTCCTAATGTAGGACATTCCACATGCAGGCTTAAGGACCACAGAATTTTGCTTGTGAAGTATCCAAACAATAGGGCAAAGAAAGAGAGAGATTATACATATGTGTATATGTATCACAGATATATGTATCTCCCTTGACCTACATAGCCCTACCTTCTAAGACATACATATACTTGACTAAATGTGGCAATGTACTGGAATGAAGGAATAAGCATGCTGGCTTGATAAATGGACTGTTAGCATCCTTTTCAAGCCTGCATTTAATAAAATGTTGGTATTTGAGGGAGATATTCCATAATGGGAACATTTATAGCATCAAAACCTATATTCCCTTCACAGAATGGTGGGATTTTTCCTAACTGAAATCTTGCCAAGAGTAAACATAAATTGTGATTACACATTCGGAGACCCTGATCATACATATACATATTATTTGATATATATAATTGTCTAGTTATGTATATATGATATATAATTGTATAATTGTGTTTAAAATTTAAAAATATTAAAAGCATAAAGAGATATGAGAAAAACATTTTTGATGTATCTTACAGAACCAAATACAGAGATTTCTGAAGATGTCTGTATAAAGCTCACATGAAAGCACTGTTTGAAGTCACCAAATTTAGAGATATTCTGAATGTCCTTCTACAAGGGATGGCTGATTATAGTTTTAAACAATCTTGGATGAAAGATCATTCAATTATGGAAAGGGATGAATTAGATGTGATGCATTATCTCATACATATAGCAAATGTGTGCCACAAACTGAAAAAGCATGTATTTGACAATTACATCTGTTCAAAATAAATAGCCTTAAAACACACAAAAACAGGGTTTTTTCAACTATTGTGTATTTAACTGACTCACCAAATTCACCTGCCTTCTGCAAGAGGCAGTCTGGCTGCTGTTGAAAGGGCGCCTCCGCCTGGGACTCTACCAGCTAAGTATCATCATCCATTTACACACTACATTGTTTTGTTTTAAATGACCTTGCGTTGTTTTTGTTTTGCAGTTGCAACATAAAATAAAAGCATAAATGCATGATAAGTATTTGGATAAGAAAAAGCCATTGCTTCCATTGAAAACAAAATTTAAGACGTTGGAGATACCATGTAGCCAAAAGCCACAAGCATGTCCTTCAGACTTGAATGTGGACACAAAAATTGTGACAAGATTGGAAGTTTACACACATCTGAAAGAATACTGTATTAAAATGATTCACAAAAAGCATCTTAGTTTAGTTTCCCTCTAGGAAATCATGCTATACTTTAGGTAAGAAAACTTAACAACAACAACCAGTAACTTTATATTGCAAGGAAGACAAGTAATATATATACAGGAAACAATTGCCAAAATATTCTAATTTTGCCTTGCCAATTTATGGTCTTAATTTATTTAACAACTTATAACTTTAATGATCTAGAGTAAGAATTATCATATATATTTGCATATTTGTTGTGAGGTAAATATGGAATAATATATGGCAATCTGCTAACCCTGGGTTTCCTAAGAGGGAGGTGAGTTAGGGCAAAGGAAAAAGAAAAAAGAGAATTAATATATATAGAAAATGAAAATGTGTGCCAAACATTAATAAAATATTATATACAAACAGTAATCTGTCTCTAGTATAAAATTATACATTTAAAAATATAACTTGCATGTGTAGTAATTCAAGAGCAATTGAGAATAAAGATATTGGTTTAGTTAGGCAATGGGATAGTTGAGTAGAGGTATTTATTTGGTTTTTAATCACTTTATTATGGTTTCACTTATATATAAAATATTATTATTTAATAAAAATGGATAAAAAAATATGAGAGATAGTCCTCAGGAAGGGGGCTTCCAGGTTGGCTACAGTTTGATTCCTCCAAGTTGCATGTTTAAAGTGTGTGGTATGTTCAGCAATAGGATCTTACCTGCAAGTAACCATTCCCAGGTTGATTTTGGAAATCAGTCAAGGGCACATGTAATCACCTCTATTGTTTTGGGAGTCTATTGGATTCTCCTGACCAACAACTCAAGGGCAAATTCATGTACCTGCCCCTGGAGTTTTTGTTAGCAATATTATCCCAAGTGATACATACAATTTCGTTTAAATTCTCTCTGCATTTATGTGCAATACTTCTGTATATTATAAATGTATTTTTAAGTAAATATTAAATAATGTTTCTTTGTGGCTTTTTCAGTATCCTTAGTGCCTTTTATCTCTTCTGACTCCTCTCTATTTCATCCTGTCAACCATGATCTCAGATTAAGTCCCCATCCCTGTTTTTCACATGTTCTCCTTTCATAGCAACTGTGCCCCATTATTCCTCTCTAGAGCTTGCTCTCCTTATGGTCCCTTTTAATTTTCCTGGTTTCCACAATTACAGCTGGTTATACACTCACATCTAAAGATTTGGAGCTGGGATCTACAAACAAGGGGGAACATGTGGTTTTTGTCTTTCTGCATCTGGGTTACCATGCTCTGTAAACTCCTTCCTAGTGTAAACCCTCTGGCCTGTAGCAATGACTGTACTAGCTAGATATATATACCCAACAATGCACTAGTGACACTCACTTCTCACTGGACTGAAGACCACTCACTGGGTAGGAAGGAAATCATGCCTGGTAGTTTAAACTGAATAAATTATTTGCTAGCAAAATCCTGGACCTTTGAGAGGAGCCCAATTCTGCCAATTTCCGAAGCCAATACAATTTCGAAGTACATTCTAAAAATACCCTTATATCCACAGGCAAGTCTAGCTCTCACCCTCACCTAAGTAATTTCTTTTTGAAGCTGACAGATTATTATAGAAATCCACAAATGGTCAAAATGCAGAGATGAGCAGATCATGGGATGCTGAGTCCTAGCTGATACATCTACTGCACAACTCCTACATCTAAGTGTTAAGGAACATTGCACAAGAAGGGACAGTAGAATTGTAAGAGCTAGAGAATAAGGGCATTTTTTACGAGAGGGAGAAGTGGCACCCATAAAATCTGAACAATATGACTTCCTAAATAATACCTGCCTAGTGACACAACCAGTTCACATGCAAATGACCACAGGGAAAAATCTCACCAGGCCCTATCCAAGAAGAAGAATTATAGGCAACTGACAGATTTAGAACTGATGCTCAACTAACATTGCTCAAATAATGGTTCAGAAACATTAAGTAGGTTCAGAAGGTTGCATATATGTGTAACACTAATAATTGGAGGTCATAAGTTTGCAAAAGGGATAATGGGGGGCTGGTTTATGACACAGGAGAAATTGGAGGTGAACTGTAAGGGGTGGAAATGGTGTAAATAAAGCATAAATGCAAGAAATTCTCAAAAATACATGGTGTTTTGAAATGAACATGTCATGATAAAGTCATTATGTATATGCACTAAAATATTTAAAGAAGACTTAGAAAATAAATGTGCAATTGTGCGACTCTACATCATCTGAGGTTTTGAAGTTTTAAAGCATATTTCTTTTTGATAGTGTTTTTTGAGGAGGAATACATCATCAGTAAGCCTTATCTCATCCACATAACCTTGTGGATGAGAGAAAAAAATGTAGTAAAATTTTCTTTTTTTTATATTTATATGTTTATATATAAACATATATATGTTTTTTTATTTATTTTATTTTATTTTTTTAATTTACATTCCAAATCACTTCCCCTTTCCCGTTTCCTCCCTCCCCGAAAGTCCCATAAGCCCCCTTCCCTCCCTCTTTTCTCCATTCAACCCCCTCTCGTTACTCTGTCCTGGCATTCCCCTACATCCAGTCTTTCCAGGACCAGGGGTAGTAAAATTTTCTAAGGAAAGAAAGTAATGGAATGGATTGTAAGTGTTCAAAACTAAAGCACCATGCACGTTCTCTCTATTCTGATGCTACCAATGGGGAAAAGAAGGGTAAAAAATGACAGTGGCAAATTGTTGAAGAAGAATCAAGAGCTGAATAAAATAGTCTGTATAATTCTTTTATTCTCACATCAGAACTTAATAATTTAGATTCAGAAATCCTGAATAGTGAGAGGAAATGTTGTAACTGGGAAATTGTGTCTGTGACACTTGTTTACTTAATGTTTTCCTCAGTAGAATACTGAAATAATTTAAGTACAGTTTTTATCACAGCAAAACTCTATCAGACAGGTCTAATGTCTCATGTTCAATAATGCCTTCTGTATAGTCTCTTGATTGTTTTATTGCCATGTTAAAATAAGACTTTTAAAGATTAAACTATGCCAAAAAAAAGGTTAAACTATGTCAATTGAGCTAAACTTAAGTATCTTTTTGCTCACTAGGACCTGTCATTTTCCTCTATATGGGTTTTGAGCAAGTTTATAGTGCTAAGAATAAATGATTTCCTGTGGAGTACTTTTGGTGGTAAATCAGATACTGATGGTGTCCCACTATTGCACATGCAGGACATGCCATCACATGGACAGTTGCTCTCATAGTTTGTAAGGTTCAATGGTAGATACCATTTTTGCCTATTTCCTTTAGTAGCCTTCAGAGTACCTTCCCAAACAATGAATGTTTCCCAATAGAGAAGACATGCCCAGTACAGCTCCAACTTGATTTGTCTGTATCATGCAGTCAAGATATGTGATGATGTTCTTAGAAAGAGGGTCTTTTAATTTAGTTCTGTTTGAAAACCAAGAGGATGGCATGATTCAGCATTGTTAGGGGTCCAGTCGCCCTGACCAACAACTGCTAAAGAAGTATTTCACTTCTGGCACTGGGGTATTGCTTAACAATGCTCTGCTTCCAGTAGAATCTTTTGCCTGAGTGGCAAGGGTTTTATTCTTTTATAAACTACAGTTTACTTGGGTTGCAAGATTAAAAATTTCCATATGGTTACTGCAGATCAGCCCCGCACTTGGGAGCCGCATACACACAAGCCGCCCGAGACCTAAGCGATATTATGCCTGTCTGTCTCAGAACCTGGCTGTGTGGAGAAAGAGGAACACTCCTCCACTGCTGGTGGAATTGCAAGCTGGTACAACCACTCTGGAAAGCAGTCTGGCAGTTCCTCAGAAAACTGGGCATGACACTCCCGGAGGATCCGGCTATACCACTCCTGGGCATATACCCAGAGGCTTTACCTGCATGCCATAAGGACACATGCTCCACTATGTTCATAGCAGCCTTATTTATAATAGCCAGAAGCTGGAAAGAACCCAGATGTCCCTCAACGGAGGAATGGATTCAGAAGATGTGGTATATCTACACAATGGAATACTACTCTGCAATTAAAAACAATGAATTCACGAAATTCCTAGGCAAATGGTCAGATCTTGAAAATATCATCCTTAGTGAGGTAACCCAATCACAAAAGAACACACATGGTATGCAGTCACTGATAAGGGGATATTGACCCAGAATCTCGGAATACCCTAGACACAATCCGCATATCAATAGATTTCTAAAAAGATGGTAGGAGAGACCCCTGGTCCTGGAAAGACTGGATGTAGGGGAACGCCAGGACAGAGTAACGAGAGGGGGTTGAATGGAGAAAAGAGGGAGGGAAGGGGGCTTATGGGACTTTCGGGGAGGGAGGAAACGGGAAAGGGGAAGTGATTTGGAATGTAAATTAAAAAAATAAAATAAAATAAATAATAAAAAAAATTTCCATATGTGTTTTCGATGTGCCTCCATTTGAGTCAATTCTATCCATCACATCTATCCCCTATCATCTTCCCTGCTTAAATCTTTATATCCCTGGTGTTCTCCCGCTTTGTATCCATTCATATTACCTATGCTCTATTTCCCCACATCTTTTAAGAAATTCCCCTTCTAATGGCCCTTGTCTAGTTTTTTGACTTCTACAGGAACTTAAAGGTGAGCACATGAAAGTAGAGATTCAAGGCAATGGTCCACACATGACGGAGGCATTGTGTTGGTATTTCTACACATATGCTTGTACTATCTCATTCATAGTTTCTTCAATCCTTTCTCTTTACCTCTAAGTTTCATGCTTATTTTCACATGGATAAAATTCATTTTGTATATATGTATCACCACAGAACTATATAGTATCCAGGAAACATAACACTGAGATTATATTATTATTTAATCTTCCTCGGGAGTTCAAATTTTAATCTCTGTCTACAAAGATTGTAGTGGTTTGAATATGCATGGCCCCCATAGATTTATATATTTGATTGCTTAATCATCAGGGAGTGATACTACTTGATATAGATTAGGAGGTGTGGCCTGATTGGAATAGGTGTGGCTTTATTGGAGGAACTGTGCCAGTAGAGGATGGGCTCTGAGGTCTCAACGGCTGAAGCCAGTGGCTCTCTCCTTTTGCTGCCTGCAAATCTGTATGCAGAATTCTCAAAAATCTCCAGCACCCTGTCTGCTTACATGCCACTAAGCTCCCTGCCATAATAATAGACTGAACCTCTGACACTGTAAGCTAATTCCAATATAATGCTTTTGTTTTTAAATTTTTTAAATAAGACTTGCTGTAGTCATGGTGTCTCTTCTTTGCAATAGAATACTAACATAATTATTTTTCTCACAGCATTTCCCCTCAGTTCTAAATATAATCTGAGATCTGTCATTCATTGCTTTCTGTTTTCAAGACCTAACTGCACTTCTTAGCATATTATTTTCATATTAAAACAATGGCACCAATTATAAATAAATTCAAAAATTTAAAAGAAAAATTATAACAAAATCTAAGATAATCCTAGCAGTGAAATAAGAACCATAAAAAATATAAAAAAAATCCCAAGTGAAAGAGTAAAATGTACCATAAAAAATGTAAAAAAATCCCAAGTGAAAGAGTAAAATGTACCAAATAGACCTAAAATTATATCAGAGATATCCAGATAATGAGATACTTCTATGAAATCTGTGATCCAAAACAGACAAAGGGAAGTGTTCTCAAAAACACAAAGTCAAAAAAAAGACATAATTTAAGAGACCTTCCAATATTTATTCCACATTATCACATAAGCTAATGTATCTATCTGTAATGGGAGCTTCAGAGGAGATACGTAGAAAGGAGTAAACGTGGAGGAATAATTTCAAAGTTTTCTGGAACACATAACTAAATGCTTGTGGCTTAGAAAACAAAACAGTAAAATACATAAAGCCAGACTTGACCCATTGCTTTCAAGGTAATCAAAGCAATGGTAAGGAGAAAACCTTTGGCAGCATTTAGCACTTCAGCTATATGAGCAGGAATAAACCCATACATTTTTAATCTAAAGCAACAAAAGCAACAAGGTAACATAACCCTTAAAGAACAGAGAGTAAAGAAATCTGTGAAGTAACAACCCTTATATGCCATACAGATATGCTTTAAAACAAAGAGGATGGATCTAATAATGGCTAGAACCTCCAGATGGATTTGGAAGGAAATGGGAGACTTTGAAGGCCCTCTAAATCAAATAGGTCAGACTTCAGAAATCATCTTCTTCTTATGTATTCTGGGAAGGACCACATTTCAGTCTGTAGAATAAGTCCAGTTATAACTAATGGAATAAGATAAAATATGTACTCTAACAATAAAAATTAAAGAATCAATCAATAAGTATATTACTTATTGGTTGTAGAAAATTGTTGTGGATAGCCTTGGGCTTGTATTTTGATGCTAATTGCACTCCATAGAAGGGCTGCAGATGAGGAGTTGCCTTGTGAACATTCTCCCCACCTTAACTTTTCAAATAAAGGCTTGAGCCAATGATTGGGCAGGAGGAAGTGGGAGGAGCCGAGAATTTAGAGGTGGAGCCAGGGGGAATCAACAGGAGAGAGGAGCTATGAGGATAAACAGAGAAGCTGCAGAGAGAGAAGGCCATGGCCTGGAGAAACTGCAAGTTATATGGGATGATATAGATGGAAATAGAGTAGTAGTGTAGTGGGAGAGCTGCCCAATCTAGGCTTATAGCTTGTTTTGTTAACTGAGTTGAGTTTTCTTTCCTGGGGAATTGGGTTAGAAACAAAGTAGCAACAAAAGAAATAATGAAAAATATGAAGATTCAACAATATACTTGCAATAATCAATAGGTATAAGATTAATTACTCTAAAGAATGTTTGGAAATGTTAGTAGATGAACAAAACCTAAAGATAAAAACATAATTATATATGACACACCTAATAAAGCCTTAAATGGAGCTATATTTACAGTTATATCAGTCAGAAAAGATGCACCTAACACTCAAGAGACTGGAGGCCACAGGGAGTTTAGAGGCTCAGTGGAGTAGGGGGTGGGGGGTGGGGTGGAGACATCCTTGTAGAGACAGGGGGTAGGGAGGAGGTGTGGGATGTGGAACAGTTGGAGGGTGCAGAGGGTGGACCAGGAGAGGAATAAAATCTGGAATGTAAAAAAATGATTAAATAAAAAGAAGATTTTATATATATATATGTATATATATATATATTTAAAGAAAAATTTAAATCAGTAAATTCCAAACTTCACAAATTAGTCAAGATGACCAAATTAAACACACATGTGCATATGCGTGCATGCACACACAAACACACACCATGAAAAATAATTTCAAAGTCTGATCATGTAAATAAATCAGATAGAGAATAAAATTATATGCAAACAGTTCTTTTAAAAGGATTAAGAGAAGAGGCAACATCTGCACCTGAAAAGTGCAGAAGTCAACCTTGGTGTGGAGGAGGAGGCATCACTACCTGTCCTAACAAAAGTAAAAAGTCTGATGATTAAATATATACCAATCATTTCACTTGATTCAGTAAGTTAATTGTACCGATACACAGCCCAGAGAGAAATATGCAAACTTCCAAACTATAAATTAAGAATATTTTATCTTGAATCTCTAAAAAATTATAAGTAAAGAAGTTCAAATTATTCTCACAAATAAGAATGCCGGTGCACTGGCTTCAGCTCACGTGTGCATCTGTGTGTATAAGCATCCGTATATGGAGTCTGGAGCTCAACTTTGGGTGTCATTCTTCCAAAGCTGTCACACTGAGACTTGGGACTCACAGCTTTGGCTAGGGTGGCAACCCAATAGTTTCTAGAGATCTTACTATCTCTGACCCCCAGGACTGGTACTACAGCTGTACCTGTATTTGCCTGGATCTTTGTTTGTATCTGTGGATTTTTCTGCAAGGAAATACCTTCCATACTAAGGTCTTGTGTGAAAAAGATTTACTGGCAGTGACTGAGACATCCCTATTAATAAATCTAGTAAAAGAATTAATTTCTTCCTCCTAAGATCAGGAACAAGACAAGGGCATATGTGTATGGTCTCTCCATTTCTATTGAGTATTGTACTTTTGTACTGAAGAGTTTAGCTGTAACCATTACTCAGTGAGAAATCAAAAGCATTCAACTAGGCAAACAAGAGCAAACCACTCCCTAGGTGCATCTGATATTATCTTCCCAGAGAAAATTTCAAGGACTATACAGAAACACACAATTTGGATGATTAAATGAGTCTATTCACTGCAATAAATAAAACCAGTTAACCCAAATTAGTGTAATCCCTATACCAGCAGTAAAAAATTCGAAAAAGAAGTTCAGGGCAGATTTTTACTGACTAGAGCATGAAGAGATAAAACACATAGGAATAAACTTAATGGATGAGGTAAAACAGTCATACACGGATAATTAAGAGACATTAATTTGATCATAAACTTAAATTTTAAGCTAAACCCATACATCTCTATATAGTAAGTCTGAAGTATTACTTTTTCTTCTCTAAGAAAACTGCCTTTTCTCACTACACAAAAATTCTTAGAGAACAAAATAATTACCTTAAGCACAAAATTAGTTAATTAAACTTCAGACAGACCTTTTTAAATTAATATACAGTTACAGATGAGAAAGAATATTTACAAAAGCACTCATTTTCTCAAAAGGGTGATTCTAAAAGTATAGAAATAATTACTGCAATTAAGAAGACAATAAAACAATCTATAAAACACAGACAAAACACTAAATAATGAATTCCTAAAGATATTTATACTGGTCAATAAGCACATGTCCAGGTAATTAATATAGCCAACAGAATGTTGAAAGCAAAATAAAATATCAGCATTCTTATCAGAAAAACTTAAAGCGAAAACACTGGCTGTCTCCAATACCGCAGAGATTTCTAAGCAGCTTAGACTCACAGGGATGTAAGGCAATATGTGGCTTTGCAAATGGCTAAGCACTTCTGCTGCGTGATCAACCCATACAGATGCTCACTTGTGAAAAAGAGAAATTGCACTCCTCAGTCTTTAATCAAGAGGAATGAAATAACATGTCTGCAAAAGCTTTATGCAAGATTGTTCACAGCAGCTGTATTCATGAGAGTCAAAAACTGGAAATGCCCCAAGTATCCATCAGTGTAAGAATGGGTAAATAAATTGCTGTATAATCATTCAAGGGAATAATACCCTGCAACTACTAGAACTCAAGTGTAGATATAAAAATATCTTCAATGGATCTTTAGATCATTGTGTTGAACAAAATATGCAAGAGACAAAATGGTTTGAAATATATTTATATGACATTTCATAACTGATTGAATAGTGTGAACATATGGGTATAGACACATGCACAAACATATTCCCATGTGAAGACACTTGCTTACACATGTGTCCACACACATAAGCACATATACATACTTGCAAGTGTACATATATACATGCTTGTGTGCAAGTGCTCCTGTGTTTGTGTGCCTGCCCACATGTAAACTCACAAACTCTGTCTCTGTCTGTCTCTGTCTCTGTCTCATATTGACCTTAGCATCTTCCTCTGTGTAGGCAGATGGGAATCGGCCAGATTATGATAAGATGAAATGTCTAAGTGATATAATTATTTGTTGTTTCATTTTAATGTGGATATTCAAGGTCATAGTTAATTTTTCAAAATCCTTTAAAATTTCTATTTAAAACATTCCCATGAAGATATATAGACTTGAACCACTGGGTCAAAAAAACTCCAAGAAAACAATAATTCTAGAAATCTACAGAGTAAAGCACTTGACAGGTAATCTCCTCTACAATAGTTTTCTTTCAAGATGATTGAATCCAAGACAGACTTAGGCTTTCCATTGTGCAGTGAGTGCTGCGTAGAGAAAGAGCTCTGCTTCCAACTCCAGGACACTCACAGAACTTTCCTTGGGAAGGGAATGGGACCCCCCCTCTCCATTAATAAGGAAAAACTCTGAAATATGTTAAGGAAGCAGAGCAAAGGGGGAATGAAACCACACGATCTCATAATCATTGCCCGTGGAAAGGCAACATGAAACAAACCGAAATCCTCACTGTCTGTACATGACGAGCACTAGAAAATTAGGCACCTAATTTTTTTTCTTGCATGAATTGCTGGATACATTTAGGGGTCATTGCATTGTCCAGTTCTAGCAGGTCTATATCATTCCTGATCTGTATTCCGGGGGGCTCCTATCACATACAGTGTTGTGAACAGAGGGCCTAGAATTGTGTTACATATGACAGGTAGCTTAGTTATATGCCATGTATACATGGCACAATCTGAACCAGAGGCTAGGAATAAGTGTAGAGGTGCAACTTTGGAAAGGACTACTTTATTTTAACCTATCCAGGAGCTGATTTGCATGAGTTGTGTTTCTGGTCTCTGTGCTACATCAAGAAGACAAATCCTCATAGCCTTCTAGATTTTGGACCTTAGGTCTAATGACTCTATGATTTTACTTTTGAAGTTTGAAAATGTAACTAATGTAGTTAAATTTTTTTCAGAAACTCTTTGAAGTCTACCATATTCAAGTATTTGGTCAGCATTTCTGTGGAGTAGTGCTCATCCCACTACTGTGATTATATTCCCAAAGGAAGCTGCCTTCTTGAAAATCGGGATTCTTACACTTCAGTCATGAGAAATTAAAACTCAAGCAAACATAGGAAAAGGGATATTCTCATAGATTTTAAATTTTTCATGTATTTATCAGTAGAGTGTATGTGCATGTTTGTGTGCATGTGTGGGTGCATGAGTGTACGTGTACGTGTGTGTGTGTGTGTATGTGTGTGTGTGTGTGTGTGTGTGTGTTTGCATGTATGTCTTAGTCAGGGTTTCTATTCCTGCACAAAACATCATGACCAAGAAGCAAGTTGGGGAGGAAAGGGTTCAGGGTTTATTCAGCCTATACTTTCATACTGCTGTTCATCATCAAAGGAAGTTAGGATAGGAACTCACATGGAGTAGGATCTTGGAGGCAGGAGTAGATGTAGAAGCCATAGAGGAATGCTGCTTACTGGCTTGCTTCTCCTGGCTTCCACAGCTGCTTTCTTATAGAACCCAGGATCACCAGCCTAGGGATGGCACCACCCACAATGGGCCCTCCAATCCTTGGTCACTAATTGAGAAAATGCCTTACAGCTGGATCTCATGGAGGCATTTCCTCAAGGGAGGCTTCTTTCTCTGTGATACTCCAGCTTATGTCAAATTGACACACAAAATCAGCCAGTACTATTGACCCCTTTGTCAACTTGACACACAAACATATCACTATTAAGCCTAAACTCTTACTTTCTTTCTTATTCATCCCCAAGTTCTAAATAACTTTAAAAGTTCCATAGTATTTACAAATTCTTACATATTAAAATTTCAGTCTCTTTAAAATATCCAATCTCTTTTGAAATTCAGTCTCTTAACTGTGGGCTCCACTAAAATACTTTCTTCCTATAAGAGGGAAAAATATTAGGGCACAGTCACAATCAAAAGCAAAATCAAACTCTAACCATCCAATATCTGGAATCCACTCACCATATTCTGGGCTCCTCCAAGGGCTTGGGTCACTTCTCCAGCTCTGCACTTTGTAGCACACATCTTATCTTCTAGGCTCCAGCTTCCTGTGATCCACTGCTGCTACTGTTCTTGGTGGTCATCTCATGGTACTGGCATCTCCAAAACACTGCTGTCTTCTGCTGCAAATAGGCTTCACCAATAGCCTTTCACAGGCTCTCTTCATGGTGCAAGCCTCAACTCCTTTGCATAGCTCCTTCAGAACCTGGGCCATCAATTGCAACTGAGGCTGCACCTTTACCAATGGCCTTCCATGGCCTCTTACAGTGCCTAGACTCAGTTGTTCTTCATGACTTCTTCATAGATTCAAAACTAGAACCACCTTGGTGACTCTTACATCTTACCAAGTCCAGCCACAGCAAGAGGTACAGCCTTGGCTGTCTCTGGAACACAGCCTCTTGTGCTCTCAGAAAACACTTCCCAGAAGATTTCGCCTCAATGATGCTGGTCTCTTCTTAATCACCATTAATTTCTTAGTCCCAGCTAACCAGCATCAATAGTTACAGTCATGCAAAGGTTTCATTTTAGTAGTTCTGGTATCTTGTTAATCACAGCTAATTCTTCAGCCCCAGCTAACCAAAACCACAGAATCTTCACAATCAAAACAGCAATAGCCCTGATAACAGTCTTTAATCTTCCCTCTGAAGTTTCACAAGCCAGGCCTCCATCTTCTGCACTGTTCTCAACATTGTCTTCCAAGCTCCTACACAACATCCCACAGAACTCTTAACATCCCAATGGCTCTTTTAGTCCAAAGTTCCAAAGTCTTTCCACACTCCAAAATATGGTCAGGTTGTGACAGGAATACCCCACTATGCTGGTACAAATTCCTTAGGGTTTCTATTCCTGCACAAAACATAATGACCAAGAAGCAAGTTGGAGAGGAAAGGGTTTTTTCAGCTTATACTTCCACATTGCTGTTCATCACCAAAGGAAGTCAGGATACAAAGTCACACAGAGGGCTGGAGAGATGGCTCAATGGTTAAGAGCACTGACTGCTCTTCCTAAGGTCCTGAGTTCAAATCCCAGCAACCACATGGTGGCTCACAACCATCCATAATGAGATCTGATGCCCTCTTCTGGGGCATCTGAAGACAGCTACAGTGCACTTACATATAATAATAAATAAATCTTAAAAAAAAAAAAAGCAACAAAGTCACACAGAGTAGCATCTTGGAGTCAGAAGTGGATACAGAAGCCATAGAGGAATACTGCTTACTGGCTTGCTTCTCCTGGCTTGCTCAACTGCTTTCTTATAGAACCCAGGACTACCAACCCAGGGATGGCACCACTTACAATGGACCTTCTCACCCTTAATCACTAATTGAGACAATGCCTTACAGTTGGATCTCATGGAGGCATTTCCTCAAGGGAGACTTCTTTCTCTGTGATACTCCAACTTGTGTCAAGTTGACACACAAAATCATCCAGTACAATGTGCATGCATGTGTATGAGTGTATGTAGAACTCAGAGGACATTTTTCAATAACTTCCACTCTCCTTCCATAGTGTGTTCTGGGGATTATACCCAGGTCATTATGCATGTGTGGCAGGTGATTTTATTTACTGAGACATCTCGCCAGCTCAGATTTATTTATTTTTAATTTTTAAAACCTGAGAGGCCAAGGAAAGGTGTTATCTATTATTTCTATTGTCTGAGTTTCACTTCTTTTTCTGATATATAATAGCCTGAAAAGGGAACATAAGGGAGAAAGGATATTTTCTGGCTTACAGTTTCTCCTTAGATGATCTTATCTTCCAATTCCACTGAGCCAGCTAGGCTTTTGTCTTTCTTTCCTTCTAGAAATGAGAGGTTTATGTTATGACAGGCAATGCTGCAATGTCATAATCCTCTGAACGTCTTGTGCATATCATGCTTGAACGATTGTGTAAACTACACATCACTTCATTTCTATTCCCAAAGACCACATTTCATATTCAAGAGAAAGTAGAAATTAAAAGGGCTTTGTGAAATTAATTAATAATCTAGTTTACATAAACTCTGAATTCTCTAGTAATTTAAAAATGGACAGTAGTTGAAGTTTTCCGAAGCCAGAAAATAATATGTGGGGAAACTGAAATGGAAAATCATTAAAAACTATTTGGATTAAAAAAAAGAAGAAAAATAATGTGAAAATATGATTTGCATCTTTTTAAAAATTATTTTATTTATTTACATTCTAACTGTTGCTCCCCTCACTCCCTCCCATTGTTTTTCATGCTGTCTCCCCTTCCCTTTGACTCTGAGAGAGTTCCCCCCCCCAGGGGGGGGAACTCTTTCTCTGGGGTATCAAGTCTTTACAGGATTAGGCACATTCTCTCCCACTGGGACCAGCTGACAAGGCAGTCCTCTGCTACATAAATGCTGGAGGCCTTGAACGAGCCCCTGTATTCTCTTTGGTTGGTGTCTTAGTCTCTGGTAATTCCCAGGGTCCAGGTTCGTTGGCACTGTTGGTCTTGCTATGGGGACTGTGATTTAGACTTTTATGTCAGGGAATCTTAAGAGCATCTGGTATAGAACAAGAGTTAAGATAGTGGGGATTTAGGGAGGATGGAGAGATAGAAAGTATAGCTTTAAACTTGAGGTGTCACCTTCCTACTCCTGTCTTATATTAATGTCGTTCTAATTGAAATGCTGAGATAGCAAGAGCATGGGCCATTTGACTTATTAAATTTATTCTAAAATCCATCTACTAGTTGAAGAACCCTAAATCCTATTTAAATCCTGGGTCAAATCAAAACCCCGAAGTAAATAAAAGAAATGTAGGTGATGAAATCAGAGGATCTGAACAGCCTTATTTTGAGTCCTGAAACCTCACTATGGGGTCTAAGCTAGAGGTGAATAGTTGGGATTCCCAGAAAACTGTCCCTTTGTTCGATGATGTAATGGAGAAAATGGGAAGGGTAATACAAAGCTTTGATGAAGCCTCCAGAGGGACAAATAAGAAATAAGTCAGGAAAGCAAGTTGGAGATAAATACGCCAACGGCTGAGTTCCCAGAGCATGAGATGGCAACCTCAAGACTTCAGTTCTGGAGAATCTCTGCTGGACTGAGTGACCGGACTAATGTTTATGTTAGTCCTACATTTAAACATGTTTAGCTTTCGTGACTCAAAGGACAGTAGGCCAACATGAACATCTTCATTTGGGTAGTCCCTACATCATTGGCCATTTCTTTTATTAATTTATTAATTTCTTTTAATTAACTTTAACTTTCAATTAGGAGTCAATTTGAATTACAGGAGTTTTTCAAACTAGGGTTTAATAGAAATTATAATGAAGTTTAAAAATGTCAGTGCACATGTTCTTAACTTCTTGGATATAGGATAATAATGAAATCAATTTAAGAAAGGTGTTCTGGCAAAACAAAGGCCTGGGTTAAACATTCTCTTGCAGCTGTACTTGCTAAGTAGCTCTCATGCACTGGCTATCTTTCCATTTTTCCCAACTTTAGATTTCATTTTATTTCCACTGCTACAATTATTACATGATTTAGTTTGCTTTAAGTTGTTTCTATATTGTTAGATCTTTATAATCCTCTCTTACAGTCTATCTTTTCTTCTTTTTGGTCATTTTTTTGGAAAAGACAAAAGCAAGCAAATCATAAATGACCACATTGTCTAGGAGTTACTTAAGGATAACATAATACATTTAAAGTATCAATTATGTACTTATGATTGTACACAAAGAAAGGATTTTTCAAGTGTTCCTTAGTGAAGTGTTCAGGCTGTCCTCTCCCAGTTTATTGTTTGAGTTAAAGTGTACTTAGTTTCAGAGCTATTTGAGGCAAAGACTAGGCAGGATAGCAAGTCCTGAGGTACCACCATGCACGGGCTAGGGGAAAGCATGACAGATTAGAGCATCTCTAAGGCAGAGGACAGAGGAGCAAATGTGTGTTTTGTTTTCATTTTTGGATAATTGAATGCAGGTGTGTAATTAAAAATGTCTTTCATTAAAGCTTGTGTGCTAGGTAACATCTGACGCGGGCTCTTGAAAGCGCAGCTTGCAAAGCCCTTTTTTTTTCATTTAAGTTGGCTAAGAGAAATAAGCAAACTGAATTTTGTAAACAGTCAAATATGACTAATCAAGAGAGGATTGTGCCACTGTAGCTATTATCTGGTGAAAACTCATGGTAATAGAATATTATTTTATCAGCTTCCTTGAGATATGCCTGTCAGATAACTCACCATTTGAAAGTGTATTAGTCAGTGGATTACATTATGTTCAGTGGGCTGTATTATTACCTAGTTTAGACTATTTTAAACATGTTGCTCTAATTTCTACTTGTTGCTGTTGCAAGCATCAACTTAAAACAACTTAGGAGAGGAAAGGGTTTATTTTCAGCCTATAGGATACAGTAAAGGATATTGTAGGAACTCAGGGCAGGCACGTAAGCATTACCCAGAAGGAAAAACCATGGAGGAATGCTACCTGTGGCTCACAGGCTCACTCTTACCTAACTTTCTTAAATACCCAAGACCCACTCATCCAGGGCATGGTGCTGCCCACAATGGTCCATGCTCTGCTACACCCACCGGTAATAATCAAGACAATGTTGCACACACATGGCCACAGACCAGTCCTATCTGAGTAATCGCTTAATTGAAGCTCCTTGCCCAGGTGATGCTAGGCTGTGTGGTTGACAGTACAAACTGACTATGACATATCTCAAAGAAACTTTCTGTTCCCTAGTCACTATCCATAACCCACCAGTACTGCCTCACGATTGAGAATACCAAATATAGCCTAAAATTAAATAGTAAAAGTTTCTCCTATGGACCTCAATGAACTATGCCATGGAGTTAATTGCTGAAGACGAATTGTCTTAAATGTGTTATTAAGTAACATATAATTGTCTGTATTGAAATAATATTATTTCTATAGAGTCGATGGAGGTATATTTTCAGTCTTTGTGCAGCTGTTCTTCTTTCTCGGTGGAATGGTTGACTTCTCTGGATGGAACCGAGCCAGCAGGTAGATTATAACACGATAGAATCAGAATGTGAACCCAGAGGTTGAAGAGAAATCTGTAGGTAGCATGGGTTTGCTACCTTTGTAAAGTCAGGGGTTTATTGAGGAGTTGATCACTATCTTTGGTTCTAAGAGACGCTGGTGGCAGAGTTTCTCTAGGAACCTTAGGACCTTCGTGATAACCTGAGAGTGTCCAGAGCTGTGACATCCACATACACTGGCTTCCTGTCTGGCTGTCAAGCCTTGGATGCCCACGCTGAGAGACTTGCAAAGTGTTTTAGTGTGTAGATTCCTCAGCAATAAGAAGAGAGCAGAAAGGAGGGTGGTTCCTGTTGTTATTTCCTTTGGGCTTACCCTTCAGCTGCTATGATTAGACATGGATCACAATAAGAAAAGAGAAATAGAGAGTTTGCTGGTAATGACAAATGGGGAAGATCCAGCAAACCCATGCATTGGTCACGCCCACTGTGTATAACCAATAGAGACAATGAAGGGCTGGGATGTTACTTGGTTGTTAGAATGCTTGAGGGTATAAAGTCCTGGGCTTCACCTCCCCCCCCCACTAAACAAACTGGGCTTGGTAGTATAAATTTATAATCCTGCACTCTGGAGTTGGAGGCAATCAGTGGTTGAAGTCCAAATTTGGCCAAAACGAGTTCTAAGTCATCCAGGGCTATCCCATACTTCAACGGGGAGAGTAAGACTAGAGAGATGGTTTGGTGCTTAAAAGCATTTGGTCCTATGAAAGCTTGATAGATGCCCCAGTGTAGAGGAAATGGGGGGGGGGAGTGGGTGGGTGGAGGAACACACAGAAGTAGGGGGATGGGGGATGGGATTGGGGTTTCTGGGAGGGGGGAACTGGGAAAGGGGATAACATTTGAAATGTAATTTAAAAAAAATCCAATAAAAAAGAAAGGCATTTACTATTCTTGCAGAGGATGTAGGTTTGGTTCTCAGGACCTACATGGTAGCTAACAACCATCTGTAATTTCAGTTCTAAATGATCCAGTGCCCTTTTTTGAGCTCTGATGGCACCAGGCAGGCAAGTAATACATATATTACGCATTAGGCCAAAATACTCAAACATGTAAAATAAATAAATAAATCTAATTTTGTTGCTAAAGGCAAACTGCCAAACATTTTTGCCAATGCATTGATATAGATCTGGGGGCATAATTAAAGTAAGCATTGAGACAAAACCTGTTTTATGGCCGGCATGGGGAAATGAAATATCCTGCATAATCATTTTGTCCTCTGTTATATTTTGAATAACTATAATTAAGTCATTGTTAAACACCAGAGACATCCAAGGAAAGAGGAATGATAAATATGGTTGGGAAATGACATGAGGCAAATGAATAACAAAATGTAGCCAATAAGGATTAATAGGATTACCTTCATTTTATTTTATTCTGTATAGACAGAAATGCCCCTCACCTCTTCCATCACATCCTGTAGGTCCTAAAGTCTAGATGTTAACAGTTATACTCAAAACTTTGATTGATAAAGTAGCCACATGAATTTTGCTCCTTAGATTTGTGTTAAAATGAGGAACTGTTATATTTTTCATTCCCAAACAGGCTTAATCATTGAAACACTATGTAAAATTGGATGCAAAAAATTAAGATGAATCATACTTGGAAAATGGAACAGAAAAATTCCTCAGGTAGCTTGTTACATTTATTTACAAAATAGATGGTTTCTATGGTATTTTAAATATGAAGTCTTAGTTAAAAGCTCCACTATACCAATCTAAATTGCAACAAATGAAATATTTCCAGTCACTTTGATAGTTATTCTGAGTGTTGTCATTATAACTCTGGCTATCAAACGGATTGGCTTTGGTGAGATGAATAAATGAGTACAGAGACTCTCAGCACTTCACCACCAAAATACGTAACTGGGGAAAAATGAAACAAACCACAAGTAACTGGGTCTTTATTTAACTCCCTAAATTAACCTCATGCCTATACCTTGAATCCACACCACTTTTATTTTTCTAATTTTACCACTTACATTAGTAATTACCTGTTTAATGAGCCCCTCTAAATAGACTATAATTTCCATGAAGGCAAAGTTCACAGGAGTCTCACTTTTTTCTTCCTTATTTTTGCTGTATATACACATGAGAAGTACTTAGAATGACTCCAGGCACGCAAATAAACCTAGGAATAATGGCTGATTGAGTCCATAAATAGAATAGGCAATATATTAGCATGATGTATTTACTATGAAGTCTAGGTGATGTCCTGTCAGAAGGTAAAACTCCGAAGAAAGGATCCTTAATACACCAGGTATTTTTGGTGCCTACATATTTTAGAATGTTCAATAAATCTTGAAAGTAGTCAATTGTAAGCCTCAGGGAAGTAGCAAATAGCTGCATGTAAAATGGATAATGGCCATATATTTAATCAATTTACAATGCTAATAGTTTGACTGAAGATCCACTCATTTATTGGACAAATCTACATCTATCTGCACACATACATGCACACACACACACACACACACACACACACACCAGGTTACTTGGCATTATTAGTTTAAAACCTTATTAATAAGCATTTTAGATGATTTAGGAATAAAATGATCAGACCTATAGCTTTCCTATAGTATACTAAGTAGTCTTAAATGTTTTCATGATACCTTGAAGTTATTGAAATTTCAATAAAACTTGATATTTTTAATTTGATATTTGGTTTATTAATCTTAGTGCAAAATATCGTGGCAGCACTAATACAGTAATCATTTTAACTATGTAAGAAACTATATTGATGTGGATTTAAAATTTTTTGTTGACTAAAAATTAAAACACAAGGCATGGTTAATTATTGTTTAAATTAATGGGAAATTAGGTAAATATGTTATATATTTGTATATACACATTATATTTAGATATAATGTATCTAATAGCAAGACTTATAAAAAAAGACATGCTAATTAATTCTAAAGTAGGAAGAAGTAAAAGTCATGTTACCATGAATTTTACAGTAAGTAATGTCTTCATTGTACAAAATAATTTGTGTGTTATTACTTTTAAGAAGACATTATATCTTAATAGCAGGCTTCTCAGAGATGTGGGAGAAGTCAGTTGCCAAACTTAGGTCCACATCATCTTGTGGAGAGGTTTTCTTATATGTCCTCTATTGCGGAAGCAGTGTGTAGCACTATTAAAACCGATAGATGCAGACATTAGGGGGACTTTGTTTTTGCTATTATCCCAGAAATTTAGTTAACAAAACAATGGTGTATACTGATCATAGCACTCCCAACTCTAAATTCATGATGCCACAAACCTCCACATTATTGCATAGTGAGGACCAACCTCAAAACTTCTCAAGGTATAGAATAGCCAAACACATGCTTATAAGCTTTATCCTGCTATTTCCTCCTACCCACACTGCCAAAGCATCTCATCACAGTCAGACTAGCACAGAAACGTGCTGTTGTAACCAAACTCTAGCATTCACTGTATCTCTCTACTTGAGGAATTTTGCCTAGTCTGCTCACTTAAAAACTAAATTCAGAAACTCAAGAGGTAGCTTAAGGGGTAAATGTTTGTTGTGTTTACTGTGAAGAACTGAGCTCATGGGGTAAAAATTCTCAGTAAACACATGTGTCTCTACCTCCAGTGTTAAGGAGGTAGAGACAGTTGATCTTGAGTCTCAGTGGTCACTATGTCCAGTCAGTATTATAAGTTTCAGGTTTAGTGAAACACTCTGAATTAAAATAAAGAGTGAAAAAATAAACACCATTGAGAAACACTTCCTAATGTCCTGTCAACCTCTGGTCTCTAGGCGTGCCTGCTAAGAACACCCATTCTCACTTGTACACATTCAAATGAGACACACAGATACCCAGACACACAGATACTCAGACCCTCCATTTGTATGTCATTAACACTTCTAGCTTCTCTCAATGTCAATCTGCTCAATCTTTGGTTTACATTCCATAGCCCACTTGTATTTCTCATTTCAATTATTTAATTATGCTTCTGTCTTCCTCACAGAATGTATGCTCTGTAGAATAAATCATATTGACCATCAGACCTTTCTTTGATACACATTAGTGACTGCCATTATTAATTTTCAGTCATCTACTTAATCCCAAGGGGCAGAGAACTCAGAGAGCTTGCCTAAATAATATAGTCATATTCCCTAGGTTGACCTTAAGTAACCTAAGGAATAACTGTTCTTTAACCCCATTGCTTCTGATAGTCTGACTAAATTCCCGAGTCTTTGCATGAATTATAAAAGTAAATATGATCTGTTCAATTTCTTCTCAACTTGCTATGCCATGCTCTCCTAAAGTCACTTTTAAAAAGATTTTATGGACTGGAGAGATAGCTCAGCAGTTAAGAGCATTGGCTGCTCTTCCAGAGGTCCTGGGTTCAATACCCAGCAACAACATAGTGGCTCACAACCATCTTTAATAAGATCCAAAGCCTTCTTCTGGTGCATCTAAAGACAACTACAGTATAAGAAAATAAATAAACCTATTTTTAATTTTTTTTATTAGGTATATTCTTTATTTACATTTCAAATGATTTCCCTCTTACTGGTTCCTCCCCTCCCCAAAAGTCCCATATGCCCTCTTCCCTCCCCCTGCTCCCCAACCAACCCACTCTCACCTCCCCTTCCTGGTATTCCCCTACACTGCCACATTGAGTCCTTCCAGGACCAGGCGCCTCTCCTTCCTTCTTATTGGGTATCCTTTGATATGTGAATTATTCCTTGGGTATTCCAAACTTCTGGGCTAATATCCACTTATCAGTCGGTGCTGGCAAGGATGTGGAGAAAGCGTAACACCCCTCCACTGCTGGTGGGATTGCAAGCTGGTAAAACCACTCTGGAAATCAGTTTGGCGGTTCCTCAGAAAACTCGGCATAATACTACCGGAGGACCCAGCTATACCACTCCTGGGCATATACCCAGAAGACTCTAATATGCAATAAGGACACATGCTCCACTATGTTCATAGCAGCCTTATTTATAATAGCCAGAAGCTGGAAAGAACCCAGATGTCCCTCAACAGAGGAATGGATACAGAAAATGTGGTATATTTACACTATGGGATACTACTCAGC
Source organism: Tokudaia tokunoshimensis (assembly GCA_036184795.1). NCBI lineage: Eukaryota > Metazoa > Chordata > Mammalia > Rodentia > Muridae > Tokudaia > Tokudaia tokunoshimensis. Next base: position 83,442,634 of record BTHU01000016.1, read on the forward strand.
TATTAAAAACAATGAATTCATGAAATTCTTAGGCAAGTGGGTGGAACTGGAGAATGTCATCCTGAGTGAGGTGACCCATTCACAAAAAAATCACACATGATATGCACTCACTGATAAGCGGATAAATAAACCTTTTAAAAAAGAGTTTATATGTTTATATGTTTAATTATATATACACTGTGTGTGTGTGCATGCTTGTGTGTGTTTGTGTGTGTATGTGTGTGTATGAAATTTTTGTGTGAGTTTATGAGCACCAAATGCATGTAGGTACCCACATATGCCAGAGGGGTTTGGATCTTCAGGATTTAGAATTTACATGTTGTTGTGAGGTACCTGAGGTAGGTTCTGGAAACTGAACCTGGTTGCTCTACAAGAGCACCTATTAAATATACTTTATATGGCAACTTCTCACATTTCCTCTTGCATAAGTACCCCAAATTATCATAAACTTGTCTTTACAATAACAGTACCTAGGGTTTTTAATTGATATTGTTACTAACAATCTGAAATATATTAATAAAAAATTCCTTCTCAGGCTCTATTGGATCTATTGGGATTGAAATTAAGGGAAAGAGGAGAATATATAAAGGTCAGAAGAAGCAGATAAGGTTATGGGATATGTATTAGTCAGGGTTCTATAGAGTCACAGAACATATGGGTAGACTATACAGTTAGGAAATTTGTCGATGACTTACAGCTTGTAGTCCAACTCCCCAACAATGGTCAGCAGCAGCTGTGGATGGAAGTCCAAGGATCTAGCAGTTGCTCAGTCCCATGAGGCAAGCAGGCAAGGAAGAGTGAGAGAGTCTTCCTTCTTCCAATGTCCTTATATAGGTCTCCAGCAGAGGGTGTAGCCCAGATTAAAGGCTGTAGGTCTCCAGAAGAGGATATGGCCCAGATTAAAAGTGTGTGCCAGTGTGCTTTTAATCCCAGATGACCTTGAACTCAGAGATCTCCTTGTCTTAATCTTCTGGAATTCATAACCACTATGCTTCAAGATCTCCATGCCAAGATCCAGGTCAGAAACTTGTATCTCTGAGCCTCCAGATTAGGATCATAGGTGAGCCTTCCAATTCTTGATTGTAGTTCATTCCAGATATAGTCAAGTTGACAACCAGGAATAGCCACTACAGGATAAGAGTCATACATTGGATCAATGCAGACCAGAATCTGTGGGAGAAAATTCAGCAGAAATGCATGTGTTCTATATGTTAATGTGAAGGGTAACTTTCTACTTATTTGAGTTGCTATACAAATACAAAGCTATTACTAGTTTTTAGCAAAGTAATAATGGTTTGTACTCATATGAAAAAAATTGGAAAGACCTAGAAAAAATAGTGAAGATTATTACCTATCATTGTTTGGACTAGTAATTGGAAAACAGTATCTGGTTTACCAATTGGGAAAACTTATAATATAAAGAGTTATACAATTTGTTCAAGGTCACTAGAAGAGCTTTGGGGTCTTACTCTTAACAGATAATTACTAAGACTGATTTTAAATATAGCCCTTAATTGCAACTGCACATTTGCCTGGTTGACTTCTTCCATTTACTCCACACTCAATTTCAACACTAGCAATAGCTTTTCCTAAAATCTAATTGAATTTCAGCATTCCCATGGCTTAATTTACCTCATCTCACTTGCTGCTGGATTTTTCTAAATTGCCAAGCTATTTGACATAGACTAGAAGACAAGGTCATGAAGAGAATATTAGGTTTGAGGTAGAGGATATGCCTGTATGCTCTTACTCAGAACATGTGCTCAGTTAATCAATGTGTTACACAAGAAAACACTTTGGCTTTCTATGAAATTGGCTTGCAGATTTCATCCAAGAAGAACAAAAGAGTGCACGTGGAAGTTCATTTAATTAATTCTGCATCATATTGGACAGATGCCAATTGTGTTAGAAAATAGAAAACTCTTTTCATCTGTGTTAGTCACTTTTATGTCAGTGATCAAATACCCCAGTCAGCTTATCTAATGGAGGAAGTCATTTACTTTGGTTTACAGTTCCAAAGGTTATACTCTATGGCCATATTGCTTCAACATTTCCAGGACAGTGATGGGGCAGAAGATTCTGGTAACTCACCTCATGACAAATCACCTCATGGCAACTAGAAAACATTGATTCAAATAAGAGTTTGAACCAAAACAAACTTCAAAGTCACATCCTTGGCAATATGTTTCTATGACTCAGGATCCTATAATAACTGATCCTATATTTATTTCCTATAATATATAATCCTATAATACATAACAATCATATAGCATTCAATAAATAATCTCATAATATATATTTTCCTGGATGCTATAATGACTGACTAATGGTTATGGGCATGTTTCCTGGTTGTTTTTTGTCAACATGACATAAGCTAGAGTCATCTGAGAAGAGGGAACCACAGTTGAGACCATGCCTCAATAAGACTGGCAGATCTATCTCCCTCCTCAGAAATGAAGGGGAGGGGTAATGGCATGAGGGCTGATGGGGGGAGTACAGTTGATATGTAAAGTGAATAAAATAAATAAATAGAAAAATGTGAAAATACACGCAACTATGTCACTTTGCATGCTGTCTCAACAAGTATGGTTTTAGTGTGCTAAAAGATGCAATAATTTTTTACTTAACTACAAATAAGAAGATTGAGCTGTAGGCAAGCCTGTAGGGCAATTTATTGATTAGTAATTGATGTGGAAAAACTCAGTCGAATGTAGGTGGTACCACCCTTGGCATTTGGTCTTGGGGTATATAAGAAAGGAGGCCAAAAAAGCTATGAGGAGCAAGCCAGTAAGCAGCCTTCCTCCATGGCCTCTGCATCAGCTCCTTCCTTCAGGTTCCTACCCTGACTTCCATCAGTGATAGTCCATGATCTGAGAGCTATAATCTGGAATAAACCCTTTTTCTCCAAAGTTGTCTTAGGGCATTGCATTCTATTACAGTAATAGAAAATCTAACAAATACAACAATTGGTACAAGCTTTTTAGGATATTACTCTGACCATGGTTTTAGGAGGATTGTGGAAAGGCTTTGGAACCTCGGTCTCCATAAGCCATTGAGTGACCAGAGTTTAATAGCTTATTATTGTGAGAACTTAAAAGATAATTCTGAGGACAGTGCAGATGATGGAGGCCTGAATTGGGAAATTTCAGAGGAAAGCAAAGATTCTATCCAGGCAATTTTTGTGATATTTTTAGTTAAGAACTATTAATGTAAAACCTTTGTTTTGCTAGGACAATTGATACTGGTCAGCTAAAGCTGAAGAATCAGCTGTGATGAAGATAATATAATCATTAAGGCAAAAATCCTCTGGAAAGTATTTCCTAAGGGTCTGCACACAGAATCTGTGGTAGAGAGATTACCAAGGCTCTACTTTGAGCCATCAGCTGAACTTGGTAATGTATATGAGTTTCCCAAGTAGTACTGGTTTTGAAGACATGAAGATTATGGGGGCTTAGCTGAAAATTAGCACCATGTAGCAGGGTCAGACTCCCTGAAGAAAATCCAGGAGAGGCTAATGGTTTAGGTGCAGTCCACTTGTAGTGGAGGCCTCATCATTTTAGAGATGCCTTTACCATGGAGTGGCCATCAAGGACAGCAGCAGCTGTGTAGCAGGTCCAGTCTGACCCTACAAGACAACCTATGTATACTGTGGGTGGATGCACAGGTCATTTGGAGCCTAGAAGGTTATGGGTGAATCCCGTATGTCTGACACTGACATTTTTATGCCATTGTAGCTTAATTTTGATTTGATTGGATTGTGACTATGTTCTAAACTTTTCCTCTTGGAATAATATAATATGTAATTTATTTTTTATCTTATGTAATTCCACTTTAAGAAAATTTAGAATTTTAGAAGTTTAGACATTTTTGGAGAAACTATGAACTTTGATAGATACTTTGGGTGCTTTAATGAGACTTTGGGTGCTGAACTTTTAAAAAGTTTGAATTTTTAAAGACTTTTAAAAGTTGGACTCCAGTCACCAAAAGAGAAATATAAATACCAACCCAGCTGCAGAACCTTTGATCTAAAATTTGTCCTACCTACAAAATATGCGAGGGTAATTGTCTTAGTGAGAGCTTTACTGCTCTGAACAGACACCATGACCAAGGCAAGTCTTTCTTTCTTTCTTTCTTTTCTTTTTCTTTTTTTTTTTTTTTTAGCTTTTGGTTTAGGGTTTCTCTGTATAGCCCTGGCTGTCCTGGAACTCACTTTGTAGACCAGGCTGGTCTCGAACTCAGAAATCCGCTTGCCTCTGCCTCCCAAGTGCTGGGATTAAAAGCATGCACCACCATTGCCCAACTTTTCAAGGCAAGTCTTATAAAGGACAACATTTAATTGGGGCTGACTTACAGGTTCAGAGGTTCAGTCTAATAGCATCAACGCAACTTAGCTCACTTAGCTCGATCTGGGCTCTGCCTGCACCCAGAGGCTGGGCATCTCCACAGTCTTCTGTGCACAGATCCTCCTAGGGGAGTACTACTCTGCAGGGAGTGAGTCAACTCCCAGCTTTGGAGGTCTGCAGCCACCACCTTCTCTCTAGTAACTGAGTGTGCAGGTATACCTTGCAGGAAGGGAACAGGAGAGGCAGAACAGCTGGGTCCATCTGGGCTTTGCCTGCACATAGGACCTGGGCTTCTTCATGGTCCTGTATGCACCAACAATGCCAGGAGAGTACTGCTCTGCAGGGCAGGTACAGCCAGGGGGCAAGGACCATGAGCAGCAGAACAGCTGGGACAGAGTCAGTCCGGGTTCCACCTGAACCCAGAAGCTGGGCAGCAAGCACCACAGCACTCTCTGCCAGGGGTGAGCCGGTCATCCAGGGGTGCTAAGACAGGCTTGCAGGCACACAGGAGGAACAAGCACCCACCAGAGACAGCAGGACCAACTAACACCAGAGATAACCAGAGGACAAAAGGCAAGCAAAGGAATTTTACCAGCAGAAATCAAGGCAACATGGCACCATCTAAACCCAAGTCTCCTACAACACCACAAGAGCAAGTCCTGGATACCCCAACACACCAGAAAAGCAAGATTTGGATTTAAAATCATAGCTTACTGATGCTGATAAAGGGCTTCAAGAAGGTTATAAATAACTCACTTAAAGAAATGCAGGAGAACACAAGGAATCAGGGAAAAACCCTTAAAGAACTACAGGAAATCACAACAAAACAGGTGAAGGAACTGAACAAAACCATCCAGGATCTAAAAATGGAGGTAGAAACAATAAAGAAATCTCAAAGGGAAACAATTCTGGACATAGAAAACCTAGGAAAGAAGTGGATACAGGTATCAAAAACAGAATACAAGAGATAGAACAGAGAATCTTAGATGCAGGAGATACCATAGAAAGCATTGAAATAACAGTCAAAGAAAACGAAAAATGTGAAAAGGACCTAACCCAGAACATCCAAGAAATCCAGGACAAAATGAGAAAACCAAATATAAGGATTATAGGTATAGAAGAGAGTGAAGATTTCCAACTTAAAGGGCCAGTAAATGTCTTCAACAAAATTATAGAAGAAAACTTCCCTAACTTAAAGAAAGAGATGCCCATACAAGAAGCCTACAGACCTCCAAATAGATTGGACCAGAAAAGAAATTCCTCCCATCACATAATAATTAAAACACCAAATATACTAAAGAAAGACAGAATATTAAAAGCAGTAAGAGAAAAAGTCAAGTAACATATAGAGCAGATCTATCAGAATTACACCAGACTTCTCACCAGAGACTATGAAAGCCAGAAGATCCTGGGCAGATGTCATACAGACCTTAAGGGAATGCAAATGCCAACACAGTCTACTATACCCAGCAAAACTCTCAATTACCATAGATGGAGAAACCAAGGTATTCCATGACAAAAACAAATTTCCACAATATCTTTCTGCAAATCCAGCCCTTCAAAGGATAATGAATGGAAAACACTAACAAAAGGAGGGAAACTGCACACTAGAAAAGGCAAGAAATTAATCATCTTTTAACAAACCAAAAAGAAGAGAGCCACCCAAACATAATTCCACCTCTAATAACAAAAATAACAAGAAGCAAAAATCACTTCTCCTTAAAATCTCTTAATTTCAATGGACTCAATTCTCCAATAAAAAGACATAGAATAACAGACTGGATACATAAGCAGGACCCAACATTTTGCTGCATACCGGAAACTCACCTCAGGCACAAAGACAGACACTACCTCAGAGTAAAAGGCTGGAAAACAATTTTCCAAGCAAATGGTCCCAAGAAACAAGCTGGTGTAGCCATTCTAATATCAAATAAAATTGACTTTCAACCTAAAGTAATCAAAAAAGATAAGGAAGGATACTTCATATTCATCAAAGGAAAAATCTATCAAGATGAACTTTCAATTCTGAACATACGTACTCCAAATACAAGGGCATCCACATTCATAAAAGAAACTTTACTAAAGCTCAAAGCATACATTGTACCTCACACAATAATAGTGGGAGACTTCAGCAGCCCACTCTCATCAATGGACAGATCAGGGAAACACAAACTAAACAGAGAAACAGTGAAACTAACAGACATTATGGATCAAATGGATTTGACAGATATCTATAGAACATTTTACCCTAAAACAAAAGAAGATATGTTCTTCTCAGCACCTCATGGTACCTTCTCCAAAATTGACCATATACTTAGTCACAAAACAGACCTCAGCAGATATGAGAAGATTGAAATAATTCCATGCACCCTATCATATCACCACGGACTAAGACTGGTCTTCAGTAACAACAAAAACAACAGAAAACCCACATACACATGGAAACTGAACAATATTCTACTCAATGATAACTTCGTCAAGGAAGAAATAAAGAAATTAAAGACTTTTTAGAATTTAATGAAAATGAAGGCACAACATACCCAAACTTTGGGACACAATGAAAGCAGTGCTAAAAGGAAAACCTCATAGCTCTGAGTCCCTCCAAAACGGAAGTGTAAAGAGCATATACTAACAGCTTAACAGCACAGCTGAAGACTCTAGAAGAAAAAGAAGCAAATACACCCAAGAGGGGTAGACTGCAGGAAATAATCAAACTCAGGGCTGAAATCAACCAAGTAGAAACAAAGAGAACTATACAAAGAAACAAACAAACCAGGAGCTTGTTCTTTGAAAAAACCAACAAGATAGATAAACCCTTAGCCAAACTAACCAGAGGGCACGGAGACCGTACCCAAATCAGCAAAATCAGAAATGAAAAAGGAGTCATAACAACTGATACAGAGGAAATCACAAAAATCCCCAGATCCTACTAAAAAGCCTGTACTCAACAAAAGTGGAAAGTATAGAGGAAATGGACAATTTTCTAGACAGATACCAGGTACCAAAGTTAAATCAGGATCAGATAAATGATCTAAACAACCTCATAACCGTTAAAGAAATAGAAGCAGTCATTAATAATCTTCCAACCCAAAAAAGCCCAGGACCAGATGGGTTCAATGCAGAGTTCTATCAGACCTTCAAAGAAGACCTAATACCAATACTCTTCAAACTATTCCACAAAATAGAAACCAATGGCTTACTACCGAGTTCATTTTATGAAGCTACAATTATTCTGATACCTAAGCCACACAAAGGTCCAACAAAGAAAGAGAACTTTAGACCAATTTCCCTTATGAATATTGATGCAAAATACTCAATAAAATTCTTGCAAACCGAATCCAAGAACACATCAAAATGATCATCCACCATGATCAAGTAGGCTTCATTCCAGGGATGCAGGGATGGTTCAATATATGGAAATTCATCATCAATGTAATCCATTATATAAACAAACTCAAAGAAAAAAAACCACGTGATCATTTCATTAGATGCTGAGAAAGCATTTGACAAAATCCAACATCTCTTCATGATAAAATCTTGGAAAGTTCAGGAATTCAAGGCCCATACATAAACATAGTAAAAGCAATATACAGCAAACCAGTAGCCAACATCAAACTAAATGGAGAGAAACTTGAAACAATCCCACTGAAATCAGGGACTAGACAAGGCTGTCCACTGTCTTCCTACTTGTTCAATATAGTTCTCAAAGCAATTAGACAACAAAAGGAGGTCAAAGGGATTCAAATTAGAAAGGAATAAGTAAAAGATCCCTATTTTCAGATGATATGATAGTATACTTAAGTGACCCCAAAAATTCAACAAGAGAACATCTAAACCTGATAAACAATTTCAGCAAAGTGGCTAGATATAAAATTAACTCAAACAAATCAGTAGCCTTCCTATACTCATGGATAAAGAGGCTGAGAAAGAAATTATGGAAACGACACCCTTCAAAATAACCAAAAGTAATATAAAATTCCTTGGTGTGACTCTCATCAAGCAAGTGAAAAATCTGTATGACAAGAACTTCAAGTCTCTGAAGAAAGAAATTGAAGAAGACCTCAGAAGATGGAAAGATCTCCCATGCTCATGGATTGTCAGGGCTAATATAGTAAAAATGGCCATCTTGCCTAAAGCAATCTACAGATTCAATTCCCCAACAAAATTCTAACTCAATTCTTCATAAAGTTAGAAAGAGAAATTTCCAAATTTATCTGGAATAACAAAAAACCCAGGATAGTGAAAAAAAATTCTCAACAATAGAAGAACTTCTGGCGGAATCACCCTTCCTGACCTCAAGCTATACTACAGAGCAATAGAGATAAAAACTGCATGCTATCGGTACAGGGACAGGCAGGTAGAGCAATGGAATAGAATTGAAGATCCAGAAATGAACCCTCACACCTATGGTCACTTGATCGTTGACAAAGGAACTAAAAACATTAAGTGAAAAAAAAAAGACAGCATTTTCAACAAATGGTGCTGGGTCAACTGGCAGTCAACATGTAGAAGGATGTAAATTGATCCATTCTGATCTCTCTGTACAAAGCTCAAGTCCAAGTGGATCAAGGACCTCCACATAACACCAGATACACTGAACTAATAGAAGAGAAATTGGGGAAGAACCTGGAGCACATGGGCACAGGGGAAGATTTCCTGAATAGAACACCAATAGCTTATGCTCTAAGATCAAGAACTGACAAATGGGACCTCATAAAATTGCAAAGCTTCTGTAAGGCAAAGGACACTGTCAATAGTACAAAACGGCAACCAACAGTTTGGGAAAAGATCTTTACCAATCCTACATCTGATAGAGGACTAATATGCTATATATAAAAAGAACTCAAGAAGTTAGACTCCAGAAAATCAAATGACCCTATTAAAAATGGGGTACAGAGCGAGAGAATTCTCAAGTGAGAAATACTGGATGGCTAAGAAATACCTAAAGAAATGTTCAACGTACTTAATCATCAGGGAAATGCAAATCAAAACCACCCTGAGATTTCACCTCACACCTGTCAGAATGGCCAGGATCAAAAACTCAGGGGACAGCAAATGCTGGCAAGGATGTGGAAAAAAGAAGAACACTCCTCCATTACTGGTGGGATTACAAGCTGGTAAAACCACTCTGGAAATCAGTTTGCAGGTTCCTCAGAAAACTGGACATAGCACTTCCTGAGGATCCAGCTATACCACTCCTGGGCATATACCCAGAAGATGCTTCAACAGGTAATAAGAACACAGGCTCCACTATGTTCATAGCAGCCTTATTTATAATAGCCAGAAGCTGGAAAGAACCCAGATGTCTCTAAACAGAGGAGTGGATACAAAAAATACGGTACATTTACAAAATGGAGTACTACTCAGCTATTAAAATCAATGAATTCAGTCTCTTCCACCCCTTTGTGGTCTGAAGAATGTAACTTAGCCTCTGACCTTTTTAAAGTTCCCGAGTTAACTCTTTCATTCACCCCTTTTCTTTGTGCATGCTTCGATCCTGAAGCAATTGCTGGTATTGAGAGCTCATATTCCTGATCTTCTGTATCTAGCTCTTTGTATCTCTGCTCTAAGATCATTAGCTGTACTGCACCTAAGTGTTTCTTAACAATAGCAACTAAGTAGTTTAAAATGTAGGGTTCAAAATTCAACTATAGCTGGAGAACATTTAGGGGTCCTAACAGGGTTGACAACTCCAAATGGTCTATATAAGAGCAAAACTCCTTAGCTAAGGCAGCACATTAGCCCCAGCATGCTGATTTTAATAAAAATTCCTCTTCCAATTTGCATCGATTAAAAACAAAACCAAAACAAAACAGCAATGAATTCATGAAATTCTTAGGCAAATGGATGGAGCTAGAAACTATCACCCTGAGTGAGGTAACCCAATCACAAAAGAACACACACAGTATGCAATCGCTGATAAGTGGTTATTAGCTCAAAAGCTCAGAACACCCAAGATACAACTCACAGACCACATGCAGCTCAAGATGAAAGAAGACCAAAGTGTGTGATACTTTGATCCTTATTGGAAAGTAGATCAGAACACCCATGGCTCACAGTCAACCAATAGAATGAGAATAGGGTCCCCAATGGAGCAGCTAGAAAGAGGACCCAAGGAGCTGAAGAGGTTTGCAGCTCCACAGGAGGAACAATAATATGTACTAACCAATACCCCCAGAGCTCCCAGGGACTAAACCATCAACCAAAGAGTACCCGTGGAAGGTCCCACGGCTCCAGCTACATATGTAGCAGAAGATGTCCATTTCAGACATCAATGAGAGGAGATGCCATTGGTCTTGTGAAAGCTTGATTCCTCAGATTAGGGGAATGCAAGTCAGGAAATTGAGGGGGGGTTGCTGAGAGGGGGAGGGGAGATGGGATAGGGTGTTTTCAGTGGGTTAATATGGAAAGGAGTTAACATTTGAAATATAAATAAAGCAAATAGCTAATAAAAAAAAAAGAAAGAAACGCATAGCTCTAAATGAGATCACTCCATTAAACCAAATCCTTCCTATCATAGATCAGAGAACCCCATGGAAGAGAGGGTGAACAAGTGTAAGAGCCAGAGAGGATGGAGGACCACAAGAGAACAGGATCTCCAAATCAACTGAGCAAAGTTCATATCAACTCACTGAGACTGAGGCAGCAAGCACAGGGCATTTCAGGGGTCTGCGCCAGGTCCTCAGTGCATATGTTATAGCTTTCAGTATAGTATTTTTTTAAAAAAGATTTATTTATTTATGTGTATGAGTACAGTATAGCTGTCTTCAGGCACACCAGAAGAGAGCATCAAATCTCACTACAAATGGTTTTGTTGTGGATCACCATGTGGTTGCTGGGAATTGAACTCAGGACCTCTGAAAGTGTAGCTCTTAACCCCTGAGCCATCGCTCCAGCCCCCAGTTTAGTATTTTTATGGGACTTCTGAGTGTGTGAATGAGTGAGTCTCTGATCTTGTTCTTTCTCTTGGGATCTTTTTCTTCTACTGGTTTGCCTTGTCTAACTTCAATATGATGTTTTTGTTTATCTTATTGTATTTTGTTTTGTCATTTTGAAAGTGTTTGAAAGTGTTTCACGGTGTCAAGAAAGGGAAATTTATGGTTTTAGTGATGCGTTTGTGTGTCTGGTTAATAGAGTGTCAATCATTCTCATTTTTTAAAACTTGCTTTTGGTTATGGTGTTTATCACCAATAAAAAGGTAACTAGGATAGTATCTTTGTTTTGTATTGGGTTTGAATTGGTTGACATTGTTGTTCATGTTCCAGTGGTTGGTCTTAAAATCACATACTTGTTGGCAACACTGATTGGACTCTCTGAGCCATAAAAAATAAACAGCAATTTTAAAAAGGAAAGAGGACATGAAGTTGATGAGGAAGTGTGAGTGGGGGTCCAGGAGGAATTGGAAGAGTGACTTGGGAAGTAGATATGTTCCAAGGGCCATGCAGGAGGAACGACAAATGGCTTCAGAACTCGTGGAATTCAGCCGACCAGTTACCATAGCCACATGGGTGAGCCTCCATGTGGTATAACCCCAAGGACTATGTGTCCTGAAGACTTCCTCTGGTTATAGAATTCTTTTCTGCTTACTTCCCTCACATCCCTCTTAATCTAAGAATTATAAGAAACCTTTAAGGGGACTTCCAGTCCCTCACTGATCCATATCTCTGGTACTCACAATAATAATATTTGATCTCTTTCCCGAATTGTTGCTGGAGCAGATTAATCATTCAATCACTACCCTAGGAAAGAACTTCGAGATGTAGATTTTCAGCAATGACCACAGTAGTAGAAAACATTTGGGAAAAATAAATTTTTTAGTGAAGCTAGGTTGAAATGTTTTTACTACTGGCTCTAATGTAGAACATCTTAGGGAACAATTTGAAGTTCAGAAGGTCACATTTCATTAATTGACCTATGTACCCTTTAAGTTAGGAAACAAGAACAATGGCAGCCCTGGCTGATGTGACTCTCACTGAGTCTGGAATGGTGATGATTGATTGATTTCTTTCTTTCTTTTTTTTTTATGGCTATTTTATGTATTTATATTTCAAATGTTTCCCCTCTGTAACCCCCCTATTCCATCCCCTCCCCCTTCTTCTATGAGGGTGCTCCCCCTGCAACCTTCCACTCCCAACTTACCTCCCTGGCATTCACCTACACTGGAGAATCAAGCCTTCAGAGGACCAAGGGGCTCTCCTCCTATTGATACCAGACAATGCCATCCTCTGCTACATATGTTGCTGAAGCCATGGGTCTCTCTTTGGTTGGTGGTTTAGTCCTTGGGAGCTCTAGGGGACTGGTTGGTTGATATTGTTTTGTCTATAGGGTTGCAAACCCCTTCAGCACCTTCAGTCCTTTCTCCTCCATTGGCATCCTCATACTCAGTCCAATGGTTGGCTATGAGCCTCTGCGTCTGTATTTGTCAGTCTCTGGAAAAGCCTCTCAGGAGACAGCTATAACAGGCTCCTGTCAGCAAGCACTTCTTGTCGTCTGCAATAGTGTCTGGGTTGGGTGTCTGTGTATGGGATGGATCCCCAGGTGGGGCAGTCTCAGGGTGGCCTTTCCTTCAGTCTCTGCTCCATACTTTGTTCCCGTATTTCCTTTAGACAGGAGTCATTCTGGGTTAAAAATTTAGAGATGAGTGGGTGGTCCCATCCTCCAACCAGGGGGCCTTGCCTAACATCTGGATATGTTCTCTACAGGTTCTCCCTCCCCTTTGTTGGGCATTTTAGCTAATCTCATCTCTGTTAGGTCCTGGGAGCCTCTTGAATCCTGACATCTGGGACTTGCTGGTGGCTACCCCAAGTTCCCCACCCCCCATTGCTACACACCTCTGTTCAAATTCCTGATCTTCTGTATATCATCCTGGTCTCCTCCCATACTTGATCCTGCCCCCCTCTTCCCCCTCCACCGCCTCTCTTCCTCCTAAGTCCCTCCCACCCTTTACTTCCTCTGAGTATTTTGTTTCCCCTTCTATGAAGGACTGAAGCATCCACATTTTGGTCTTCCTTCTTGAGCTTCATATATTCTGTGAATTGTATCTTGGCTATTCCAAGCTTTTGGGCTAATATCCACTCATCAGTGAATGAATACCAAGTGTGTTCTTTTGTGACTGGGTTACCTCACTCAGGGTGATATTTTCTAGTTCCATCCATTTCAAGTCCAAGTGGATCAAGCACCTCCAAATAAAACCAGATACACTGAAACAAAAGAAAAAGTAGGGAAGAGCGTCAAATACATGGGCACAGGGGAAATTTTCCTAAACAGAACACCAATGGCTTATGCTCTAAGATCAACAATCAAGAAATGGAACCTCATAAAATTGCAGAGCTTCTATAAGGCAAAGGACACTGTCAATAAGACAAAATGGCAAGCAGCCGAGTGAGAAAAGATTTTTACCAATCCTACATCTGATAGAGAACTAATATCCAATATATACAAAGAACACAAGAAGTTAGACTCCAGAAAACCAAATAACCCTATTAAAAATGGGGTACAGAGCTAAACAAAGAATTTTCACCTGAGGAATATCGAATGACTGAGAAACACCTAAAGAAATGTTAAACATCCTTAATCATCAAGGGAATTCAAATCAAAACAACCCTGAGATTCCACCTCACACCAGTCAGAACAGCTAAGATCAAAAATTCAGGTGACAGTAGGTGCTGGTGAGGATGTGGAGAAAGAGGAACACTCCTCCAGTCTTGGTGGAATTGCAAGCTGGTACAACCACTCTGGAAATCAGTCTGGTGGATTCTCAGGAAATTGGACATAGTACTACCTAAGGACCCAGCTATTCCACTCCTGGGCATATACCCAAAAGATGCTCTAACATTTAACACAGACACGTGCTCCACTATGTTTGTAGCAGCCTTATTTATAATAGCCAGAAGCTGGAAAGAACCCAGTTTTCCTTTAACTGAGGAATAGATGCAGAAAATGTGGTACATTTATACAATGGAGTACTTACTACTCAGCTATTAAAAACGATGATTGATTTCTTATACCCATTTTTGCCCTCGGCTTCCTGATATGACATATTAAGAATTGCTGATGAATAGATACGCATTCAAAATGTGTATATGTATGAAAGTAACAAAAACATTTAAATATTTAAAAAAGAAAATGTTGCCCTCTATCTTCATGTCTTTCTTATTTATATACATAGAGTTCTAATGTCTCAAGGCCGTGCTGAGGACTAGAATCCAAGATGCTCATGGTTTAATTGCAAAACAGAATTTTAGAATGAAGAGACTCCTACACATTTTGGGTAGCCTCCTTGAAGAGGTGACATCTGAGGTGAGACAGAGCTAGGCCACATGCTGGAGGGTTAACATTCTAAATGAATGTTTCAGTAAAGTGCCACATAGATTGAGATGCAATTGTAGTAGCAGGACAGTGTGTTGAGAGCACAGTTGCCCATGGGGATGTAGGGTAGGCTACCACTAGATGGACAGGGTTTTATTGTACAGCTAGCCTAAGAATTTATAACTCATCATTTTCTCTTTCCTGAGACAAATGTAGCTGTTTATATGCCTATTAATATATCATTTAGCCTAATAGATACACACAGGGTTTCAAGAGGACTTGCTTAAGGAATATTTAGTCCTTATATTTTATGTTTTAAATATTTTATGCTTTAATCATCCACTTTCTTTCAGAAGCTTGTTTTTCAATTAATGTTTTTTTCTTTTTTCCTACTAATGGTATAATAATATATTTATAATAGATATTTTTCAGAAATACTATTAAATCCTGGCATCTGGGACTTGCTAGTGGCTACCCCCAGTTCCCCACCCCTATTATTATAGCATGAATTCAAAAGAAATAAACCTTTATTAATAAAATAAGTGGTTTTTATAAAAGCCCATCACATAACTCTTTTATATTTCTAGCCAGGAATTATTATAATGGTTTTGAGCACATGAATTCTTTCTGTCTCTCTAGGGATTTAGGGGTATACATCTCCATCTGTGGGGTATATTAGTGAATCAAAAGCAGTGATATTCCGTCGTCCTAAAATGTTTCAGTTATATATAGATATTAACTTATCTGTACCCAAGTAATTTCCTTTTAAATGTAGCATAAGAAAAATCCATTAATTTCATAGTATTATAAATGAGAATTTCACATCCAGCAAAGATATCAAGGAATTAGTTCTTTTGAGACCATGGCAACCACACCACCATTTCCATGCTGCTCCAACTTCATGTCAGGAGGTACCAAACTCCTTTGATTATGCCTGTTTCTTTATTTCAATTGCCATGTCATTCCTAACGGCAACACTGTGAAGCTCAGTTATTTATATTCAAGCATAGTTGATGTGGTGGGAGAAAAATCAATGTCAAGCAAGCACTCTATGTCTCTCTCTCTCTCTCTCTCTCTCTCTCTCTCTCTCTCTCTCTCTCTGACAGACTTACACATCAGAAAATAAGTCTTAGAGTCATGATCTGCACAGAGCCACTTAGCTAATGAGTGTTAGCCTGGACTGCAGTTAGTATGGATGTCTGATTACACAACACAGTTGTACTGTACTCTCAAGGGTCTAGACATCTCTAAGTTGGCTGTCGTTTTCATTATAGACTGAAGGTAATTTTGCAAAGGATCAAATTAAAAAAAATTCTATACTGTAAAATATAAATGCTTAGAAAATTTTTTCTAAACAAAGAATTGAGCACTGTGATTCTTGAGGGTTTGTTTTGGGGGGAACTTCAGACTCTCTGTTTCCCATTACTGTTCTTTGCCATTCTCTTTCCTTTATCCAAACCCTCCAAAATCTGACCCCAGTAACTTGCACAGAACCTTGTCACCCTGATGTCACTCTAAATGTATTTACGTATGGTTCTTTTTGTTTACAGGAGAAAAATGGGTTTTGAATCTTTACAGGACATTCTGGTGTCATTGCAGTAATGCTGCATTTGAGGGCAACTTTTATTCTTAACTGCATGTTAAGTCAGTAAGTAAAATAACATTTTTTAGAATTTATCTTTGTGTATTTACATAACTGTATGAACACTACTTTATCATCAAATATGACTGTAGTAATTTAATTATCTGTATTAAAACATGGAAGAACAGGTTTTACTTAACAAAAAACCAAAATTCTTCTAAACTTATATATTTTAAATTCAAGATATACTTTTCTGTATGCATCTTCTTGACACTGTGTTCTAAGCCTTAGGGTTCTCTATTGAGAGATGCTGCATGGAATCCAGTTCCCATGAAGCCCAATCTAACAGGAGACAGAATAATATAAATAATTGTTTTCAGAGTGTTAAGAGTAATTTATGAATTATAGGAAAAATATATAGATACTCATTGAATTTTATACTTAGAGTTCCCAGATAGTGTTTTTTGTTTCTGTCTCTGGAAAAATGTAAGTGGTCTTTTAGCAGAAATTTTAGAACATAGATATTTTATAAAGCCAAACAAAACATTTCTCAAAATTCCAAGCAGATTTTATTAAAGATTTTTTCACTGTTTGGGCAAGACTAAACAGTATTTTTTAAAAGACTGTTTCATTAGATAAGTATTAAAGAGACAGAGACAGGGAGAAAGACATTAAATCATTATTCAGACAATCTGTCATGGTGTAAAGAATGAGTTCTGTGGAAAGATCCCTTTTGTATTAAACTGAGTAGGTTATCATCGAACTAAAACTTGACATTTTACTTTTGAATGTAGTCATTCTGGTTGTGAGCAGCTTGCTGGGATAACTCATCCTTATTTACTATTTGAATTTATTAGGTCTCAAAAGGTTATTTTCATAATTGCTGTATTGGCAATATACTCATCTTTATAAGCTTAGGTTTGAACTCTATATTTTTATTAGATCTGTTCATACTAAAATATAAAATATACTGATATTAATAATCTTCAAGTTAGAGTAACTATGTATTCGGGAATATTGAGTTTTAAGTCAATTCAGTTTTATAGACTTCATTTTTTAGATGAGGGTCTTCAAAGCATCACATCTACCCTCTTTCTTCTTCAGGTCAGATAATCCCAGTGAATTAAACTGACCTGCCTGTGGTCACACAGACCTGGTGTCAAATAGAGAAACACAACCTGCACTGTGTGACTATATTATTCTTTTCTCTATAAACACTGCCTCATTGGGAGCTTCTTAGGCACCATTTTGAGTTATTTATTGATTTATAAATTTCTCGACTGAATCTGACTCAAAAATTACATAGAATAAAAGCCTGACAAAGTCCTCCACAATTAGGCATGTGAATATTTTGGAATGTCATTCAGTAATGCCAGTTTTCAAAGGGGAGACTCAGCCAATTACATCCCAAGATATCCTGAGGTATGAATAGAATCATTCAACAAGCTATAACTCTGGATTTTATAAGCTATAGTTATATCAGTTTCTACTAAGAACACTATTTTCATGTCATCCTAAATTTTTGTATTCCAATAGGAGTGTGTTTGGGACTTTTTTTCTTCAAATACTAGCCTTATTTATAGAAATATTATTTGATATTTATACATTTCATAGAGATTATATTTGTTACCTTCTATACTTAAATTCCATATATATCCATACTTTATACCGTTTCAAAGTAATTTTTCAGTAAAAGAAAAAACAGGCAAGAACTAAATGAAAGAAGTATTCACACAATAATTTCTACCACAGAGTAGTTGCAAGTCTGATGAACCACATATCTCTTCATAGTGAAACAGAGAGGTAACACTGTGGGAATGGATTCAGAGGAGATATATTTGTTGTATTTTTATGCCCCCATCTGCTAACAAAATCCCCCAAGTTTTCTTTAGGAACATTATTAGCCAGTCCTCAGACAAGATTAAGCCTATTCCTGGTTCTAGAAACCACACATGACCTAAATCTGGACAAGTAGGATATCATACCCCACACATTCCCCATCCCATAAACAGAGTGGTCTATAATGGTGCCAAGATTGGCTCTCCTAGACTTCTGCATGTACACAATGAAAAGGGAGGGATCTTCTATGATAGCTGCTAATAGAGTCACATGCCATTGTGGCAGTGAGAGTTCTCCACTTTGAAAGGACCACCCAAGAACAAATCTATCAGAATTGAGTGCAACAGAGAGCAGGGGTGGTAGTCGAGGATTGGGTAACTGGTGTGGGAGCCGTGATTCTCTTAAACTGAGCTGTGCCCAGCCTTTGGCACTGTTTTTGTTAACAATACAAAAATATCCTATGTTTATGACATTTTGAGTTGGATTCCCCAACACACCCTTTGTTAATACTGTGGTCTGAGTAACCTAGGAATACTGACAAATTAAATAGCTTCCTTATCTCTGCCATAGCATGAACATGTCTGTAGCACCTCAATTATTTTCATTCATATTTCAGTTGTGGTGATTTGATTGAAATGCCCCCCATAGTATTGGGAATTTGAATATTTGGTCCATAGCTGATGACACAGTTTGGAAAGTTTAGGGAGAATGGCTGTGTATTGGAGGATGTAAGTCACTGAAGGCAGGTTTTGAGAGTAAAAGCCCTGCCTTCCACTACATTTCTCTCTCTACTTTTTGCTTGTGGCTCAAGATGTGAGCCTTCAGTTTCCTGAGCCAGTCACCATCTCATCATTCTGCCACACTGGACACTTACCATCTGGAGCTATTAGCCTAAATAAACTCTTTCTTTTATAACTTATCTTGATTGTAGTATTTTATCTCAGTGGGAGAAAAGTAAGTAATACTCATGGGCTTGAGACTCACGATTTTCTTTAGTTTTCATTAATCTATTACCCTTTGTTTTTAATTTTTACATTAAAAATTCTTTTCAGAAAGAGATTAAGTACATATTAGTTGCTTTTATAGTTTTAAACCCTTAGGCTGGAAGGTTAACGGGGCCCAAATAGATTTCTGCACTCTAGAATTTAATAAGAATGATACAAATTTGCAGTTGGATAAACACAGAGTGAGCAACATTCCATGGAAGGATGAAAAACAGAAAGATGTTGTTTGCCTGTGCAGAAGAAACAGAGAAGTTCTATGACAAGAGGATATTATAGTCAGCTGACAAGAGAATATGAGCTTCCCTATTGTGACTCTTTAGCCACTTCTAGAGAGAGCATGTATCAGAGGCTAAAGCCTGTGTATGGCCAGAGGAATTGTGAATGAACTGATTGTGGATTAAGGAACATTTCGTATTGCAGCATAGGACACATAATGCTCAGTGGGTGGACATGAAATCAAACAAGACCACCCTTTCCTTTCCCATAAATAACTGCCAATTCTAACTCTGTGTCTCAAGTTGTATTTTTTTCTCTAAATAAAATATCTTGTTCACTTTTCTACAGATAGACATTTCATAATTTTATTTATAAAAAGGCTAATATTTGATTCTATCTCAAATCAATAATGCCTCTCTTCTTCATATTTTTCCTCATCTGAGAATCTTCCGTGATTCTCAACCACAAGTCCATGCAGATTGCAGAAGGCACCTATGGTTAATAGACTAATAGGGATGGATAACTGCTATAGTATTACTGACAACTATATAGTGTGGTCTTCTTCTTCTTCTTCTTCTTCTTCTTCTTCTTCTTCTTCTTCTTCTTCTTCTTCTTCTTCTTCTTCATCTCCTCTTCCTCCTCTTCCTCCTCCTTCTTCCTCTCCTCCCCCCTCCTCCTTCTCCTCCTCCCCCTCCTCCTCCTCCTCTTCTCCCTCCCCTCTCCCCCTCCCCTCCCCACCTCTCCTCCCCTCCCCTTCCTCTTCCTCCTCTGAGTCAGGCAGTTATGTGCTTGAGGAATTCCCAAGTACTGCAGTTAGTAAGCTGAAGTTATACAGGAACAAGTGTTTAGATTCTAATAGGTTTTAAACTGAGTACAAAAGTCTGAAATCCAGGAGGCCCAAAATTCAAGTGGCTTGATTCCTATAAAAAGTTCTTGCGTGACTTTGAATGTGATGGGTGAATCTGAACCTGGTGGTTGGAAAAGTCCAAAGCAGGAAACTGTAGTTAACAAGGCAAGAAAATGTAGTTTTATCTCTTTAAATATTTAAATATACATTTAAAAACATTTCTCTCTTTCTTCTTTCCACCCCTCATATACCCCTCCTTGTTCTCCTTCATAGACATGACCTCTTTTTATTAACTGTACTATTACTTACCCTTCCTGTTTGATTCATGTCTCCTTGATTAGTTAAGGTTCTCCTTCATAGAAAGGGTAATTTTGGTACAGTTTACTTATCAAAATATTAATCTCATCCAGAAATCTTAAAAACATGCAGAATAATGCATGAGCTTTTGTTCTTCAGCCTTATAAGACATGCAGATTTGAAAATGTAGACTATAGCTAAGACAGCAATGTGAAGTTTATTTGAAAATTACTGGTCCTATAAAAGTCATGTAATAAGGATTCAAGGCAAACAAGCACTATCCTATAATCTTTCATCTTAATCAACGTTTACATGGCCACTCATGTTTTTGAGCTGAATAAATGAAAATATCCATTTGAAAACAAATATTAGTCTGAGAATATTATCGGTCATGGGTGTATAATTTGTGAAGTATTTATATTTAACTGTTTTGTCATTAAACTACCAACTAAATACCACATCTAGACTTCCATAAGTCTCTTTATGGGAAATGAT